>JAQZBX010057574.1:0-17931 GCA_029593785.1 Cabassous unicinctus
CAAAGAGTGTCCATGGGATTAGCTTTTAGATTGTGAGGCAAAGAAATCACACATTTGCATATCCAAGCCTCAGCTCCAGAATCTGATCTAGAAACTTAGACTCTAACAGCACCAAGACTTCTGCAGAAACAAAGTCCTGAGTTTGATCCAGGTGAAGTCCCATAAAGAGATACCTTATTTCTATTCTCAGTGTTTTGTTTTGTGTTTCCTGCTTAAAAAATAGCAGGAGACTGTAGCCATGATTTTACCTTTGGTTTACTTTCCCCCAACCCACACTGGTAATGACACCCTGTGTTAGTAGTAAATACTTGAAAGTTCAGGAGAGAATGCTCTCATATTTGTTCTGGTAACCACAGTCCATCTTCCACCACAGGATTCATTGTATTATACAGTCCCATATTTTGTACAGTCCATTCAAAGTGTACACTTAGTGGCTTTCATTTTCATCACAAAGTTGTGTTATCATCATCTCAGTCAATTTTTGAATATTGTCATTACTCCAAAAGGAAAATTTCCCATACACTCTTATACCCCCTATTCTTGTCCCTTAGAATGTATATATCTTCTTTGCCATTGATGCAAAAATATTTCACTATTACTGTTAATTATAAGTTACATTAGTTGTAATTTTTCCACATATCACCATGCATATTTTGTAAAAGAACATTCTTCTACCATTTACCACAATCTCCATCCACCACTGAAATCAGTTATAGAGTCCTTAGATTATTCTTTAGCTTCTTTTCAACTGAAATATTACATCCATAGACTACTTCTTTCAGCTACAATCACATTGATAAATCTGCAGTGTAAGTTATACTCACTATAATGTATTACCATCAACTCTATTCATTTCCACACATTTACAATAAACCTTATTAAAAATCCTACATAAACTGAGCATCAGCTCCCATTCTCAACCCACTTTCTAATTCCTAGTAACCTATACTCTAGAGCTTACCTCCATGAGTTTACTCATCATACTTATTTCATGTTATTGAGACCATATAATATTAGGCAAATGCAGTTTTTTAAGAAGATAGCTGGAGTTACAATCTTAATATTAGAAAAGGTGGATAAGAGGCTAAAAAGCATTAAACAAAACAAACAAGGACAAGTTATAATGCTAAAGGGTACAATTTACAAGGAAGATATAATGGAAATATGTGTATACAAAATAATATAGTAACACCTCTTACAAAGCAGAAACTACAAGAGATACAAGGAAAAACAGAATCACAGTAAAAATAAAAGGCTTTAATTTACCCCTTTTAGTTTCAATCCAAGACAGATCAAATAGGAATAAATAAGTTAGGATACAGAAGACCTAAACAATTAGTAGTAATGTTTTGATGATACTCTTCCATAGTTTGTAACAATTGTTTCACAACAATGCAAGGTGTTGGTGATGGGTTAATGTATGGGAACCCTGTGTGGTGATACGCATGTTTGTTTTTCAAATTCACAACTTTTACTATGCAATTATTGTTTATGTATGTTCATGTGTGAATGAAAACGCCAATAAAAAAGTTTTTTAAAAGACATAAAAAAATAGCAAGAGATAAAAAATTTCAAAAGTAGCTTCACAATAAGTCTGGAGTAATGGAAAAGTCAAGACCTGAGAGTAATTTCTAATCAAGGAATGACCTTGATCCCTTAGTTCGAAACAGAGCAACTAGAAAGCATCAGGTGTTTCTCTGGGTGGTAGTCTCCATTTACAATGAAATAAAACATAGTCAAAGGGATGATTTAAGGATAAGAAGCTCACGAAACCCTTCTTTACATGGAAGTAAATCAACTTTCCTGTGAGACCTCACCAGGGAAGTTGTCTCAAAAGTACACACGGCATCGTGACCTTAAAATAGCAGCCAGAAGCAGCTAGATTAAGCTGCTGGTAACCAGCCCAGCACCTGATTTACAAGGGACACATAAAGCATGAAACAGATCATGAAGCTAGTTCAGGCTACCCAGCATTTTGAGGGAATTTTCCCAAGAAATTTTGAAGGGTTCTGTGAGAAAAGAGAGTGGAGATCAGTAACATCTAGTTGACACTTTTAGCCCATGACTAGTACCAATATTTTTTTAAAGCAAAATTTTAAAGAATCCTTTTTAAATTACTTCCCTCTATCATGAACAGCAAAGCCTTTGGAAGTGGATAGTCATTTACAACAAAGTAACATATTCAAAATCTGTGCTTAATTATTAGTCATGAATGTGGTGCCACAACATTTTCTCAAATACCCAATTGACGCTTTGAAGCCAGAGGCTGTAGATGTCCTATAACATGGAGGCTTCCATGCTGTGGGCTGGAGATCCTGCCACTTCTGTCCACAGGATAGAGGGCTAGGCTAGCACATAAGCCCTTGTAACAAATGGTCCCCACTTTGCTTCCCTAGCAGAATTATTTGGTAGTGCTGTGGACACATTGCCTCTGCTCCAGATTCAAAAATGATCTGAAACTCTGCTGCCTGATGGTAGATTAGAATAACCTATGAAATATATTTACATAATATATATAGGTATGTTTATGGTATAAATAATAAATTCAAGTCTTTAAATACATTTCATCCTTACAGTTGGGCCAAACATGAAAAATTGTTTAATAAATTAAGGATGATATTAGAATAGTCATGCTGTGAACTATCTTGAACTTTTTGCTATTCCCTAAAATCTGTTTGTTCATGCTATTCACTATGCCTTGGGTGTGACAGAGGTTTTCACCAAAGCGAAATGGAATTAGAATGAGCATCCCTTGCCCCCACCGGTATATTAGTTTGCCAGGGTTGCCATGACAAGTACCACACATTGGTTGGCATAAGGAAGAGGAATTTATTGTTTCACAGTTTGGGAGGCTAGAAATCCAAAATCAAGGTCTGGCAGTCCACAATTGCTCCCCGAGGCTGAAGCGTTCTGGTGCAAGCTTGCTGCAAACCTGAGGTTCCTTGGCTTGCACCTCTGCTCCGTCACATGGCCACCCACCTCTCCCTGTGTCTGCTCCTCTCCTTCCACCGGCCTTGGGCTTCTGCTGACTGAGTGTGAATTTCCTCCGCCTTGTAAGGGCTTCAGCCATATGGAGGAAGGCTCACCCTGATTCAATCTGGCCTCATCTAGATAGGATCATGGAAGACCCTATTCACAAAGGAGTCCACACCTTAACTACTAGCAGCATCTTCAAAGGTCCTATTTACAAATGGGCTCACGCCCACAGGAATCATAAATATTGCGGGGGTTATGAGTCCTTCCCCAACCTCTAGTAATTGTGTTCTTCTGCGGGAAACCAGAATTTTGTAAATGTATATAAGGAACCCATATTCATTATTGCTAATGATTTTTAAGAGTTCATTTAGTGCCAGGATCTCTAAATGCTTTCTTTATAGTATCCTATTTAATCTTGATAATTCCCCTAACATGTAGGATCTATTTATATCCCCATTTCACAGATGAGGAAACTGAGGCACAAAAATCTATCTTGCTCAAAGTGAACTGAGAAGTGGTAAAACCGGGAATCAAATTCCAAGCAGTTTGACCTCAGGGCCTGTGCATGTAACCATTGCAGTCCCCTGCCCACCCGCCCAAGGGTTAGGGTATCTGTCAGCTCACAAATGTAGGAGCTGGCTTCAAGACATCAGCTTTGCTACATCCTCAGTGAAAAATTTTCTTAGGCCTGCCCCAGTCTCACTGCTATAGAGCTGAAAAGGCAAATTGAGTGGCACTGATTTTACTAACCGAAGTCCTTCATTTGTTGAATAAATCTTGGAAAAACACTTAATAATGAAATTACATGTATGCTATATAATACATACACACCTCATTCTATTTTATGTATTTTTCCAGAAAGGAAGATAGTGATCTCTTTTTATTGTATTTCTTATTATAAAATTTTGTACACTCAGAAACTCCTGGAACCTATAAAGAAGAAAACAATATCACTCTTCCTCAACCCAGAATTAACCTATGTTAATGTCATGGAATATGTGATTTCATATATAGTTTTACATAAATCAGAATACCCTGTCAAAAGACCTAGACTCCCCAGGTCACCTACAGATGATGTAAACCTACTGATGAATATAAAAACAGTTCAACTGACCCAAAATGGAAAATATGCAAATTAACACACTGAGACACTATATTTCAGTGGTATTAGTAAAATAAGTGAAAAAATTCAATCTTAGTGAAATTTGGTGATAAAGTCATTATTTTAAATGTAAGAATCTATCCTATGGAACTTAGTGATGCATGCAAAGATCGATGCACTAAAATGCTCACTTCAGCATTCTTTTAAATGATAGCAAAAATCCAGAAACATCTTAAATGTCTCGTGATAGAAGAATGGTTAAATAACATCTGGTTTAAAATATGGAATAGAATTCAGCCATTAGCATCCATTTCATTCATCATTTCTTATGACATGATAAGATCCTCACAAAACAAATTTAAGCCAAGATTCTTTCCCTAGATGTTGTGCTTTCCCGTGGCCCCTTTAGCCCCTTAGCTAATAGAACCTTGAGGGTCCAGTGAATGTTTTGAACACATCTCAATCCACAGGGAGGACATACAGCTTAGGAAAGCCTCATCCAAGCAGTTGAAGGTCTTAGAGGGAGAACTGATGATTTCCTCAGTCAGAAAGAAGAATATTCATCTTGCTTCAGCCAGCCAGCTTCTCCTGAGGAGTTCATCGAAAACCTTCATCGGAGTTCTTATTTGTAGCTTGTCCTATGGAATTCAGACTTCCCAATCCCCATAGTAGTGTGAGCCAATTTCTATAATAAATCACCTGATTAGATAGTTAGATAGATAGATAGAGATAGAGAGAGAGACAGAGAGAGAAAGAGAGAGAGACAGAGAGAGAGAGATCCTGTCAGTTCTGTTTCTCTGGAGAACTCTAATACAACTCTCCATTGTACTGAATGGTTTTTTTTGTTTTGTTGTTTTCTTTTTTTTTAAGATTTATTTATTTACTTGATCCATTTTAAAACCCCCCCTTCCCCATTTTGCTGTTTTTTTGTGTCCATTCGCTGGGCAATTCTCTGTGTCTGTTTCATCTCTTCTCATTCTCATCCTCCTCCTCTCCAGTTTTCACCAGGATTCGATCCTGAAGACCTCCGATGTAGGAGAGAGGTGTTCTGCCATCTGCGCCACCTCGGCTCCTGGTTTTTGGAGCTTACGGAGCATCGCGTCTTGTCTCTCTCCTTTTACGTCATCATCTTGCTGCATGGCGGCTCCGCAGCTCACCGGCACACACAGCCTGGCAGCCCATGCGCCTTCTATATATATATTTTTTTTAGTTTTACCGGGAGGTCCCGGGGAGCGAACCCAGGTCCTTCCATATGGCAGACGGACGCCCAACCATTTGAGCCACATCCGCCCCCTGAATGTTTTTAATGAGTCTACATTACCTATAGAGATTTAGTGCACTTCAAAGGAATATAACATGCTACACAGAGACAAATTCAAACCAAGGGTATCATTAAGATGTGTTGTGAAGAAATAAAAAAATCTTTATGCTTACAATATTGCAGTGTTCAAATTATGTCTTTAATATAACTTTTATAGTTATAAATTTGCCATTTATTAAAACCATAACAGAAAACAACACATAAAGCAATTCACAAACATGCATACACACATACCCAATACTAATCTCGTAAAATTACAAAGTAAAACTATTCTGAGCATTTGTTGGTTAGTTTATCATTACCGGACATATTCATACACAGGGCTACTATTTTGAGATCAATCGTTTCTAATAATAACAGTTTCAATGGAATTCTTTTAAAATACTATGGATTATAACTACAACTTCCCTGGTTTGGGTCATTTACAAACAGAAAACCCTGATGGAGAGGAGGCAGTCTGGTCAGGTGGAAAGAGCTTAGAGAAGGAATGGGAGGAGGAGGAGGAACAGAAGGGGAGTGCAGGTGTGTGGACCACCTCCTGGCAGGTTGTTGGGACCATCTGTCAGTTTCTGTGGTGGTCTGAAGTTGTATGTACCCCAGAAAAACATGTTCTTAAATCTAACCCACTCCTGTGGCTGAAAACCTATTGTAAGTAGGACCATTTGATGAGGCTACTTCAGTTAAGGTGTGACCCACCTCGTTCAGGATGGGTCTTAATACTCTTATTGGAATCCTTTATAAACGGAAGGAATACAGAGATAGATAGATAGATAGATACACAGAGAGAGAGAGAGATAGACAGAGACAGAGATAGAGATAGAGATATAGAGACATATAAATATAGAGAGAGAGAGAAGACGCCGAAGCAAGAAGCTGCAATCGATGAAACCAAGAAGAGAAGGGGGAGACCAGCAGACGCCACCATGTGCATTTACATTTGGCAGAGGAGCTCAGGATTGTCAGCAGCCAGTCTTCAGGAAGAAAGAATCACCTTGATGATGCCTTGATTTGGACATTTTCCTGGCCTCAAAACCAAAGACAATAAATTCCCATTGTTTAAGCCAAACCATTTCATCGTATTTACTTTGAGCAGCCTAAGAAACCCAAACAGTTTCCTCACCTGGCAAATGGTGACCCTACTCAGCTTAGGTGACAAGTTTGCTGTGATGATCTAATGGAAAAATGGTATTTTGTATACTTTTATACCTATCGGGTGTTAATAATCACTGAGTTAAGAGTGGAGCTTACTCTGAACATCAGTTTCTTCATCCATACACTTTGGAGTTGGAACAAGTAAAGTAGTTTTTGAAATTAGTTTTGCAATAGAACTCAATTTTCAAGGCATGTCTTATACCAAACTTTGATATGATGTACAGAACCTAGGAAATATCAGAACTGCAAGATGGAGGTGAGGATGGGGGCTGGGAGCCTCTCCCACCTGCTCTCCTCCTCATCAACCAAGGCAGTCTTCTCAGTGTGTCCCAACGTAGTGCTGCAGAACTGGAGGCCACGAAGAGCACACATTGCAAACCATTGGTTTCAAATCTATCATTTAAATGACAGATTTTCCAATATGAATTTAAGGATTCTTCCTTACCTTAGAAAGCTTTGTTTTTAATTAATATTCATTAGTTTATTATTATGTCTCCAATATAAAGGAAATATTCTACCTACACTTTATTGATTAATAACTCTGTTGCTAAGAGGAAGGTCCTTTGCCAAAGAACTGTGACAAATGAAAAGTATAATAAGAAACAGGATTTTTTTTTTTTTTTTACTTTTTTCAATGCTCCATTCATCAGATCAAACTCATTTTTTTATTTTAAGCCTGAAAGAAAACATAACAGCTGTGGAATCCTCCCCAAACTGTCCTTCTCTACCTCTGTAATGACCTCACCATATGCCTTGAAATATTTCCTCCTTGTAGAAAACCAAGCATGCACTACTTTTATGGAAACATGGCTGAATATGTGTGTGCATATAAACAGTATAACAGTATCTACGCTTTTCCTTACTAGCATTCTATTTTATAAACATTGAGCTTCCCCTATTCATTTTATTGAGTCATGTCCCTTAGCTCAAAAAGGAACAGGCTATCATCTGTGATATGGCTGGATAAGGCTCTTTTTAAGAGCTATAGCTGTTTGTTCATGGAATATTTTGACTCCATTACATAAAGTATTATTACCCATATATTCTCTCCCAAGCTAATTATCAACATTTCCTCATCATTTATCAATTTATCATCAATTTTTAAAAATAGAGAAAGATTTTTAGACTTTTTATGGTTATAAATAATCATGTTAACTGAAACTACAAATAGACTATATAAAAAAGCATAGTAAGAAAATAAAATCACCCATAATTCTGTACTTAGAAATTACCTAAATGAATAACTTTTCATGCATTTAATACATATATAACCATATATATTATTTGATATGAGCCCCTACTTCTCCACTTACACAACATAGCAGGGATTTCTTTCATGACAATACATACAAAAAAGCCTCCTCTTAATGGCCTTCTAGTAACCCATTGTGTGATTTGCCAACCTGTTCTTTCAGCAAGTTTTATGTTAATGAAACTTAGAGCATTTCCAAGTGTTTATTATTATAAAAATTCAGTGATTAAATCTTTGCATTCAGAGGTGATATTTAAAATATGTAAAAGGCCAGAGCATCTATCAATCAATCAAAACTGATGCCTACTACAAAACAAAACACATACACACACAAACAACAACAAAACAACAAATAACAGCCAGTATAACCTTACATGAGCAATGGCACGGCATTAGCCTGGTTGTTGCTGATATAACTTTGCACATATAGGTGATATTTTTTTCCTGGAGTACGTTCTTAAAAATGGACCTCTTGGGTCAGGAACATGTACCTTTAAAAGGATTTTTAAAAACATACTCTCAAATTTCCCCACCAAATAACTTGTTATCCATTTGCATTCCTACAAGCAGCTGTGTGGGAGAACCCATTACCCCACCCTCTTGAAAACAATGCTTGTAAAAGAATATCTACTAATCTTATGTGCAAAAGATTGTACCTAGTAGATTGTATTAATGGCCCCAAATCTTCGCTCCTCACTGTATCCTTGTTGTTTGCCCATGTGACTTTGCAGTTCCTCTTTTTAAGAGACAAAGTATATTTCTTTGCCCCTTGATCCTGAGATTGATCATGTTAGTTGCGTTGGCCAACAGGATGTTCACAGATGTGACACAGGAGAGACCTGAAAAACACTGTCCAATGGCTTTGCACTCTTGCATTCCTACAAACAAATTTTAATTTTGCCATTGCCATGAGGACATGCTTGGGCTAGCCCAATACTTCCATGTATGACTAAGACATGCATGGTGTCCTGCCTGAGTCTGAAACACATGTGGAGCAGAGCTGCCCCAGCTAAACTATGCTAGCCTAGAGAGAGTCCCCCAGCCCACATACAGAAACAAGAGCAAGCCCAGATAGATGATCCTAAAGCAGCCGAACGAAAGACATGTGAGTGATGAGAGTAAGTTATTCTTGTTTTAAGCCCCTGCGTTTAAGGAAATCTTGTTGCACAGCCATAGCTATTGTGTACAATGTCTCCTTCTTCAATTTCAACTTATTTGGTTACTTTTTTTGTAATAATAAACTTTATTTTTATTTTGGTTTGTTTGTTCTGCATTTCCATTTCCTTTTTTATGTTTTCTCTGCTCCCATCACTCATCATTTTTGTTTGGGTACTTCCCTTTTAATTATTGATTTGTAATACCTCCTTATAAACTAAGGATATAGTTCATCTATTATATATGCTGCAATATTTCTTTATTATTTATTGTTTATCTTTTCATGCTAATCTTGACATACAAAGATTACAAATTCATGTGGTTAAATCTAGCAATGTTTTCCTTCCTCAATTCTGCTATGGTGACCTACTTTAGAAGACCTTCTTTCTAACCCAAGATTTTAAAATATTCACCTATAATTTCTTTTGGTAGTGATATTGTTTCTGTTTTACACTTAAATATTTATTACATCTGGAATATATTTTAGCATAAAGGTATGAGGAAGAAAACCTACCTTTATTTTTTTCATAAGAGCTGCTATCATTCATTGAATAGTTCATCTTTATTGTACCAATTTGAAATGTTTGTTAGGGATAAAACTCTTCCAAAATGCTTGAGTTCAACCCTAAACATTCTGTTCCATTGATTCATGTCTATTTCCATGCCAGTGCCTTAGTGATTTAATTTGTATTAGCTTGATAACAATTTTAAATCTTGATGAGTAAATCCATATCTATTATTCCTTTTTTCACCAAAACATTTGTGTTAGCCATTTTAGAAACTTTAATTTTAGATTCAATTAGAATAATTTTAGTACTATTTTGTCAGAAATATTCAAAACAAATTTATTGGTATCTGATTAATTTAGAGAAACTGGATATTTTATGATAGCATTCTATTTACAGACATTGCATGTTTTTTAAATTATTCAAGTATTGTTATAATCTCTACATTAGCATTTTGTAGTTTTGAATCTTATAGGTCCTTTATATCTCTACTTACATTTGTTCTTAGGCATTTTATAATTTTTGCTGATGCTATAAAAGGACTCTTTTACATTAGAATTTCTGAAATGGGCATTCCTTCTATTAAAAAAGAGATTGATTTGTAACTATCCATCTTACTAAACTGCCTTTAATTCAGTACAATTTTAAAAATTGATCCTCTTGAGGTAGACAAGTATATAATATTTGAACAACTCCTCTCCAATAAATAACATTATAAATAGATAAGAAATAAGATACTTTTCTTTAAAATATGGACTATTTTATTTTGCACTGTACATATTCTGCAAGACATTCATTCATAAACTGCAAGCAGAGAAGAAATCAAGGATTTTCAGCATTCCATAGTTGTACATTTTCAAAGTATTTTTTCTAATTTTATATTTATGAAAAATTGACATGATTTTCTATTTACAAAGTAGATGAAGCTGTTGGTGAATAATTTTACAAATCATTATAATTCAATTTTAGGTAGAAAAATCTGCTAGTTAATACTGCAAAACTCTTCTGGGAGCTTTAATAATTCTGTCCTCTTAATCAAGAACGTCTGGTCTTTATTCAGGTCAGACTCTCCCTCTAGGTCCAACTGGATAACTTAGAAAATCAGATCCACTCCACTGCCATCACGAACATTAAAAAGAATTAGGGTCCAGATTGCAGGAAGAATGTAAATAAAAATGCAATATATCTTAGAGGTATTTTTTATTTTGTTTTAGTTGTCAACATGGTTTGTGAATTAGGAAATACAATAGTACATGTAGCAGTTTGATATTATTGATTAAGGTTTTGACTGGGCCATGTCAGTAGGATGTGGAGTCCCTGCCCCCTTAGTGGGCAGGGACTCACAGAGAAACCGCACCACAAAGAAGGGAGTTTTGAGTTTTGAGCTGGAGCCAGGGAAGTAAACACACAAAAGAAGAACACAGAGGAATAGAGATGGCTTTTTAAACACAGCAGAAGGCCTGGATTGAGAGACAGAGCCATTCACCTGAAGTCTACAGAGTGTGGAGAGAGCACAGCAGTTGAGCCCAGAGAGAAATGGAGCCCTGGGAAGAGAGGAACCCAGGAAGCCTGAACTCTTGGCAGACATCGGCAGCCATCTTGCCCCAACACGTGGCAACAGACTTTGGTGAGGGAAGTAACTTATGCTATATGGCCTGACAACTGTAAGCTTCTACCCAAATAAATACCCTTTACAAAAGCCAACAGATATCTGGTATTTTGCATTAGCATCCCTTTGGCTGACTAATACAGTACATATATTTCAAATGACTTTTAATAAAACTCTAAGAATTCAGGTCTTTAAAATTAAATTCTAAATCTCTCAAAGATTAAGTTTAATAATTAAAAGAACAGAATGGAGGAGGTCCTGATATCTACTACTTCTTTTCTCAGTGCAGAATTAGAACTGTTTTCAATTTGACTATACATCATCCATATTTAGTATCAATACAATGAAAACAAATTAATAAGCTATATAACAATATGAACTCCATTTAGATCATCTGTGTATTCCTGAATAGTTCTATGTACAGAGAATTTCAATAACTGAATAGTATACTAATTCCAGACCTTACTTGTACAAGAACTTTGACATAGTTAAATTCAGAATTCAAATTTTTATAAATGGTACGTCAATGTTTAACTGGCAAAATTCCTTATTTCTTAGTAGTACATTAAATATTGGTGTATTTTACAATCAATGGCCTTTTAGATTATATTAACTATCTCATATTAAACATCTTGAAGCTCAGCAACTTAAGAAGTTATTATATAATATTTTATTAAGTACCCTTTTGTAAAGAAAATGATCTTTCTCAAATCTAGACTTTTTTCAATCAGTGGATTTTATTATTTTAGGGGCTATTAGCTCTTATAAACATTAATTAACAGATAGAAACTATCAGCCCTAAGATTGTGTACACACTGAAAAGTCCCACATAATTTCATTTAGTTCATACAATAACAGAAGTCCCTTCCTGGGCTCCTGGAATAGTGGTTCTTAAAATCCACAACAGTTGCAAAGATTTTTAAACATCTGGACACTCAGAAATGGCATGCTCGATGATTGGCAGGGGATTCTAATTCCCAGTGAGAACTGACACTCACTGCCTTCCAGCTAGACCAGGGGTTCTTAACAAGGGGTCGATGAGCTTGAATTTAAATTAAAAAGAAAACATTATTCTTTTGGGGATGTGTTGGGGCAAGTGTGATATATTTATTCATCACTACACAGTATAGTGTGGACTTAGTAAGGGGTCCGTGGTTTTAACCTGACTGGCAAAGGGGTCCACGGAACAGAAAAGGTAAAGAATCCCTGAGCTAGACCGAACTGCAGTCTGTGGATTACCTGCATTATCATCACATGTTGTTTCTGTTAATATGCAGATTCCTGACTAGATACAATGAATCAGAATCCCTGGGGGCTTGGCCTCCTACAGGTAATTTTTAAAAGCTCTCTCTCCTGGGTCCTTAAATTGCAGTCAGCAGACCACCAGCTTGGACACCAACTGGGAGTTTGGTAGAAATGCAGAATTCCAAGCCCCACGCCAGACCTGAATAAAAACCTGCATTTTAATAAGATCCCAGGTCATTCACATACATATTGTGGTTTGAGAAACACAAATTTAGGAGACCCTAATGCTTAAAGGGGATTGGGGATCACTATAAATTAGCAACCCATCTTCCTATTTTATAATTTAATAGTGGAAATTATCATTTCTAACTAAGTTTTATTTTCCTTAAAAACAACTATTCTGCAGTTAAAGAGAAAAGGAAGGGTTTATCTTGCTCCTTGAGATAGAATTTGCCATCAAGAGCTATAAGGAGAAAAAGGAAGACCCATACAGGAGACCATCTCCCACTAAATTCTAATTTCTCTTAGAATTAAAAGGAGGGTTTTGAGGTTGGGAACTAATTTAGATCCACAAAGATTCCCCTTTAACTATCAGCCTTATCAGGAAGTATTTTTAAATATTCTTGAATTATACCTATGAACTATTTCTGGAGTGGAAATGACTGGAACGTGGGACTGTATAAGATAGTAAAACCTCATGTAAAACACGAATATGGGTGATATTGCATATATAAAATTGTTTTTATAAACCATAAATATAAATATACTAGAGAGAAGGAAGAAGAATAGCAACTATGCACAGCAGGGGAGGCATAGAGAGACTGAAAGGTGATGAGTTTTGTTTGGTTTTTGTTTATTATTATTATTGAAATAATGAAAATGCTCTAAGAATGATTGAAGTGATGAATGCACAAATATGTGATTACATTACACTGAATACCATTGATTATTCACTTTGGATGGATTTATGCTTTATTACTATTTATCAATAAAATTGATTTGTTTAAAAAAACAAGAAAAATACAAATTTACCAACATATTTACAGCCTAGATTGTTTATGTTTGCTGAGTTATAAGCTCTTAATAATATTTCTCTTTTCCCACAAGTTACTATGAATTGAAGACATACAGTTTTTTCTTGCATCATAATTGCTACAAAATATTCCAGGCTTCAGGAAAAGCCCAATTAAGGCATACTGTCAGAAGGTAGAGAACTTCTGGCTTCCACAACAGCATCCCTGTTGTCATCCCATCCTCACAATAAGAAAAAAATTGAACAAACTGAAAACAACAACTTTTTTTATATCCATCAGAGAATTGAGGTCACAGGGAAAAACACTGCCCTTGAAATTGGAGAGAGGAGTAGATAGAGAGCCACAGATTTTCAGAAGCAGAAGCCCAGGAGTACAAGCCACTAGAGACAGTACCAGGCTCTAATGGTAACAGTGGATAACATGCAAGAAAAGATGGACAATGTAAGCAGAGAGATAAAAACCTAAGAAAGAATCAAAAGAAAATGCCAGAAATCAAAAACACTGTAACAGCAATGAATAATACCTTTGATATTGGCTCACCAGAAGATTGGAGATAATACTGAGGAAAGAGTCAGTGAGCTTGAGGAAAATATCAATAGAAACTTTTCAAATTGAAAAGCAAAGAGAAAAACAATAATAATAGCAATAAAAGAACAGAATGGCCAAGAAATGTGGGACAATTACAAAAGGTGATGGGAAGAAGACAGAAATAAAGAAGCAGAAGAAATATTTGAAATAATAATGGCTGAAATTTTTCCAAAATTAATGACAGGTACCAAAGCACAGATCCAGGGAACTCAGAAAATACTGTCTTAATTTCCTGGCTGCTGGAACAAAGACCATGAAATGGGTTGGCTTAAGCAATGGAGATTAATTGGCTCATGGTTTTGAGGCTGGGAGAAGTCCAAAATTGAGGTGTCAGCAAGGAGATCCTTTTCTCCTGAAGACTGTAGCGTTATGAGGCTGGCTACTGTCCATCCTTGGTCCTTGACTTTTCTGTCACATGGCAGCATCTTCTCCTTTCTTTTCCAGGTTCCATTGACTTCCAGCTCCTTGCTTCTCCCATGGCTTCTCTCTCTGTGGCCTTCTCTATAAGGGCTCCAGTAACAGGATTAAGATCCATCCAGATTCAGTTGGACCACATTTTATTTATCAAAAGGTTCACACCCACAGGAATGGATTAAGATTAAGAACATGTTTTCTTCTGGGGTACATAACTCCAAGCCACCACAAACACCAAGGAGGATAAATACCAAAAAATCTGTACCTAGTAATACTATATTCAAACTTCAGAAAACCAAAGACAAAAAGAAAATCTTGAAAGAAGCCAGGAGGGCAGGGGTGGGGAGGAAGGCGGACGACACATTAACTGTAAGAATTATATAGGACTTCTCTTCACAAACCATGTAAGTAGATACAGAGTGAATGAAATATTTAAAGTATTGGAGGAAAAAACACCACTTTGAGTTATGTAGCCAGTAAAATTAGCCTTCAAAAGTAAGGAGATAATAAAGACTTTCTCAGACAAAAAAAATTTGAGGTAATATGTTGCTAGTAGACCTGCCTTGCAAGAAATGTTAAAAGGACTTCTTCAGAAGGAAGGAAAATAATATAGGTCAGAAAGTTATATCTACATAAAGAAAGGAAGAGCATTAAAGAAAGAATAAATAAAAGAAAAATAAAACCTTTTTTTTTTTTTCTTATCCTTAATGGATCTAACAGATAATTTGTTCAAAATAATAATAGCAACCATGTATTGGGTGATTATAGCTTATGGATAAATTAAATAAATGACAGCAATGTAATAATGGATGGGAGGGAGAATTAGGAATGCTCTATTATAATGTACCTAAACTACCCATGAAACAGTATAGCATTATTTGGAAGTGGATTTAGATTAGTTGAAATGTATATTGTAAACTCTAGGGCAACCACTAAAAATTTTTACAAAGAAGTATTACTGATGTGCTAAAATAGGAGATAAAATGGAATCATATGAAATGCTCAGTTCAACTCAGTGAAGGCAGGTAAAGAGTGGAGGCAAAAAAAAGAAACAACAAAAAAGGGAAAGAAATAGAAAACTGTTGCAAATACGCTAGATATTAATCCAATGATATCAATACTCACTTTAAATGTTAGTGGTCTAATGATACCAATTAAAAGACAGAGACTGTAAGAGTGGATAAAAAAATAAAAAAGACTCCACTATATGTTGCCTACAAGAAATCCACTTTAAATATAAAGACACAAAAAGATTAAAAATAATGGGATGGAGAAAGAGATACCATGCTGACACTAATCAAAAGAAATATGGGGTAACTGTAACAAGGGTCATTACATAATGATGAAGAGGTCAATTCTTCAAGAAGACATACTGAGCACTAATGTGTATGTGCCTCACAACAGAGTTCCAAAACACGAGGCAAAAACTGATAGATCTGCAAGGAGCAATAAACAAATCCACCGTTATAGCTGGAGAATTCAACACCCTTCTATAAGTAATTGACAAATCTAGCAGGCAGATAATCAGTATGGTTAGAATTGATCTGAAAAACACCATCAATTAACTGAAACTAATTGATACTTATAAAATACTTCATCCAGCAACAACAGAATATTCATTCTTCTCAAGCTCACATGGAACATTCACCAAGATAGATGACATCCAGGGCCATAAAAAACACCTTAACAAATTTAAAATAACAGAAAATATGCAAAGTATGCTCTCAGAACACAATGGCATTAAACAAGAAATCAATAACAGAAAGACAGCCTGAAAATACTAAATTATTTGGAGATTAAATTACACACTGCTAAATAACACATGGGTCAAGGTCAAAATTTGTGGAATGGCAGCAAAAGCTGTGCTTTGAGGGAAATGCATAGCACTGAATGCATATGTTAGAAAGGAAGAAGGATAACAAATCAATAATCTAAGGTTCCACCTTAGGAAATAGAGAAAGAAGAGCAATATAAACCTAAAGCAAACAGAAGAGAAAAGTATATAACTAGAGCAGAAATTAATGAAATTGAAAATAGAAAAACAATAGAGTAAATTAAAAAGCCAAAAGCTGGTTCTTTGAAAATAAAATTGATAGAACTTTAGTCCTGCTAAAAAAAAAAAAAAAAAAAAAAATTACTAATAGCAGAAATGAAAAAAAGCATCCTCATTACTGATCTCATGAACATTAAAATGATGATAAAATAATATTATGAACAACTCTGTGCACACAAATTTGATAACTTAAGTGAGATGGATATAATCTACCAAAACTTATACAAGAAGAAATAGATAATCTGAATAGGTCTATATCTATTAAAGAAATTAAGTCAATAATTAATAACCTTCCAAAACAGAAAGCAACAGGCCCTGATGGTTTCACAGGTTAATTCTACCAAACAAGCAAAGAAGAAATGATACCAATTCTCTACAATCTCTTCCATAAAATAGAAGTAG
The DNA here is from genome assembly GCA_029593785.1 of Cabassous unicinctus. Lineage (NCBI taxonomy): Eukaryota > Metazoa > Chordata > Mammalia > Cingulata > Chlamyphoridae > Cabassous > Cabassous unicinctus. The sequence goes on from JAQZBX010057574.1 coordinate 16,810, forward strand.
AGAGAACACTTCCTAATTCATTCTATGAGGTCAGCATAATCCTAATACCAAACCCAAATAAAGACATTAGAAGAAAGGAAAACTATAGGCCAATACTTCCATGAACATGTATGCAAAATTCCTCAATAAAATATTGGCAATTAAAATGAAACAATATATAAAGAGAATTATATACCATGACCAGCTGGAATTTATTCCAGGTGTGACAGGCTGGTTCAACATTTGGAAATCAGTTAATGTAACCTCATACATCAACAGGCTAAAGAAGAAAAATCAGATGATCATATCAATAGATATAGAAAAAGCATTTGACAGAATCCAACACCCATTCATGATAAAAAGTCTCAGCAAAATAGGAATAGAGGGGAACTTTCTCAACTTGATAAACAATACCTATTAAACACCTATAGCCAATATCACACTCATTGCTCTCCTCCTAAGATTGAGAACAAGGAAAGGATACCTCCTTTCAATACTACTATTTAGCATCATTCTGGAAGTCCTTGCTATTGCAATAAGACAAGAAAAGGAAATAAAAGGTAAATATAAATTGGGAAGGAAGAAATTAAACTATTTCAGTACAAAGATGGCATGATTATTAATCTTGAAAATCCCTAAGAAATTGACCAAAAAATTCCTGCAACAAATAAGGGATTATAACAAGGTTAATATCTGAAAGTCAGTTGCTTTACTATATACCAGCAATAAACAATTAGAATCTGAAATTAAAAGCACAATATCATTTACATTGGCACCAAAAAATATGAAATACTTTGGTATATGTCTAATAAAATATGTACAAGATCTATATAAGAAAAACTACAAACTCTGATGAAAGAAATCAAAGAAGATCTAAATAAATGGAGAGCTATTCCGTGCTTATGGATAAGAAGCTTCAATATTGTTAAGATGTCACTTCTTCCCAACTTAATCTATCAATTCAATGCAATCCCAGTCAAAACCCCAGCAAATTATTTTGTGGATTTTGACAAACTGTTTCTAAAGTAATTTGGAAAGTCAAAAGACCCAGAAAAGCCAACACAATACAAAGAAGAACAAAGTTGGAGGACTGACACCACCAGACTTCAAGACTTACTATAAAGCTACAGGAATCAAGACAAT
>JAQZBX010057575.1:0-17909 GCA_029593785.1 Cabassous unicinctus
CTCCTGCACTGCACTGGTTTTTCCCCTCATAGTCTTCATCAGATGAACTGTGTCAGCGTCTTCAGTACACAGTGCCCTCCTCTGACACATCTTGCTCAGATGACTCACACTTTGGTAACTCCTAGGTTTTCTTCTTCCTAGTGTATCATAGGGTTGAAAGGTATAGACAATTCTCTGTTTCATATCCCCCTATTTCTCCAAACTTAAGGCTAAATCTTGATGAAAAACAAGTATATTTTCTTTTTACACTGGGAAAAGGGGAATGTGTGTTCTCCATAATTATCCCTTAATATGTTAGATTTAAAAATCAGCAGGGTATTGTGGACCCAAAGGAAATCACTTTTGATGGCCTCATTTTCTCAGCAAAGTAGGAGACAAGGGTTACATAATGGGTTTGAGGTGGGCCTTTTGTGGCTTTCTCTGGAGCTTGGGTAAAGGAGAATGCTTCCTTGAGAATTATTTTTCAAGAGACAGGGGAACTAATTTAAATAGGAAACTCTTTTCCAAATGAATTAATAGAATGTAATTGTAGTGAATATAAAGCTTTCTGTATAGAGTTATTGCTTTATCTTTATTTTTCTTGGTACATCTATTCTGGACCCTTTCTCAATTCATGGGTGGACAGAGAGTAATGTAAAGGGTCTGCAAACAACAGTATGGACTGAGGGTTTCTAATTTTATCAGTGACCAATTGTTATTTCAGAAATTCTCAGGGGTGCCAGAAGTGGAGAATATTCCAGAAAAGTCAATATAGAGTGGAATTTAATACCTAAGGATCTCATGAAAAGTTATAGTATCACAGGTATTATGGGCTGATTTGGATTAATTACTGGACTAGACAACTCTTAGAGGTTTAAGAGCTGCCAGATTTATCAAATACGAGGTATGGTCATCTTGATTTTTCTTCTTTATATCAGGAATATGTTTCTAAGGGTGGCAGTCATTTCGTGTTTATTTATTTCACTTCCTGTGCTCAAACTTTTCTGAGCACTGATCCTTTTATATTGTCGATACTGAATATTATTTATTGAATGAATTAAGTTACACATAATAATAAATAAAGCTTGAGAGAAAGGGAGTGATAGTGGTGCTGAAGGGGATATACTATTCTTCCTTCACCTTTGGCCTCCACAGTTGCAGTGTTGTCATTGAGCAGCCCTTACAAATAAGGCTACTTAGACCTCAAAAGGGACTTAACCTTCACCATGCCTGCCTGACCCTTCCCCTAGGTGAGGGGTGGGGCTTGTGGGCAGGTTCTGGCCATGCCTGGAGTCTTAGGAGCTGGGGTTGTGTGTGGGAAAATGTAGGGCCAGCCTCAGTTAGAGGTCCAGGACCACAGAGAAACTGGTGTCTACTTCATGGGTAGGGAAGGAGAGGGAAAGGTAGGAAAGACCCAAAGTGTCAAGTTCAAGGGATTTGTAGAGAGAAAGAACAGAATTTGAAATTAAGGACTGACAATGAGGCTGACAACAGAGAACAGGTAGGACATAGCCTAGGAGTCTAGAGATTCTAGAGGAATGGTACATGTGAGTATAGAAGCCTTTTCTAGAGCTCAGAGCCTGTGGATAGGGAGGTTTTTATTAAGGTTTCAGTCAAGTTGGACCGTGCCTGAGCCAAAAAGGCAGAAACTCAACTGTAAATGCCTTTTTGCTGGACATAGTCTCTATATATTCATTCAAGAAATACTTATTGATTTTGTAATATGTATGAGGCAATGCATTAGGAACTAGGAATATAATGCCGAACAACAACAACAACAAAAACAGTCAAGGGCTCTAGCCTAAATTTGGCCAGAGTGTCAGGGAAGGTTTTTATGAGGAAATGACATTTAAGCTGACACTTAAAGAATGAGGAGTTTGCAAAGGGCAAGTGTTCCATGTAGCAGAAAGAGCATGATTGAAGACCTTGAGGTTAGAAGAAACCAAGTCAGTAAATAAGGCTGAACATGGTAGGTAAAGAAGCTTGGTGGGGATGGAGAGGTCAGATCATACAAGGTCTTGTAGGTAAATTCAGAATCTTAGTTTTTTTCTAAAAGCAGTGTGCAGCTATCGAAGGGTTTTAAAGGTTTTAAGAAGTAGAGATGTAATTAGATCTGCAATTAGATCTGAGACTGTTATTTCAGAATTAATTGGAGGGGTAAAGAAAATATGTCGATATCAATCAGGAATATGTTTCAGTGGTCCAGGTGGGAGATAGTAGCAAAATACCATTTCCATTTTTCATATTGTCAAAGACCACAATTAGCACTGGTGATGGCGTTCAGAAATAGGCAAATTCAAACATTGCTCATCTGGAAACTTGTCAACATCCACACACTTCTAGCTCTAGTTCCAACACTTCTGGCTCTTGGAGTTTACTTTGGAAATATACCCAAATATTATATAGATATATATATATAAAGACTTTAATTGAAATGTTGTTTGAAATAACCTCAAACTGGAAATGTGACATAAATGTCTATCAGTATAGGACTTGAAAAACACAGTATGGTACTTTTATACTATGAAATACTATGCAATCTTTGGGAAAACAAGTCCAAGATATATTTTTAATTTTTAAAGAAAAGCAACTTATAAAAAATATGCTATGATACAATATGTGTAATCAATAAAAGACACGTCTATATACACATACAGATAATTTCCAGAAAGTAAGACGTGGGATGGAGTAAAAGAGGGAACTTAAAAAAACTTTTTACCCTTGTGTACTGTTTGAAATTTTTTAACAACAATAATTTATTAATTTAAATAAAAACTGAAAAAAAAAAAGTGTGGAATATGAGCATGGTCTTGTCAAAGCCCATCTATTTCCCAAGAAGTTTTTAAAGCATTTCAAATTTACTCTGCTCCCACAATTGCAAATCAGTACTGCATCTGGAATACTCAAGGCTTGAGATTGAATGTTGGTTTCTGTGACTACACATGTTGGAATGATAATATTTCAGATGAATGATATTTTTTATATATATATATATATATATAAATTTACACCACATCTCCTGAAATGTGTTTTAGCTAGCTTTCAACATGGCAGCAACTATGTTGAAAACACTCTTTAAGATCAAATATTATATATTCTCATGAATATAAAATATCCCTCAATGTAAAAGGAGATAATATTAAGGACATATGTAGCCATCAATCTTCCCAAAGATAAAAGCATATAACAATATTATAATGTGAATTTGGCCAATATCCATAAAGGATCAGACCGTCTCTTAGGTCCCTTCTAGACCAAGCATTCAAGTTAGATTTACAGGAATTTATATTTTAAATTTACATACTTCCTTTATAGGTACATATTATTGGCTCCAAAGGATGACTTCTTCAACTGGAAGAAAATACCGGTCTGACAGATTGACACAGCTTCATAATTCAGGATGGGAAGGAAATTTGACCTGACCTGAAAATGGTTATGCTGAGGGCAAAATAGAATGTCCTATGAGCCTCCCCAAATAAATTCCTTAAGAATAGTCCTACCCTTCTCAATTACTGTTGTTCTTGACCTTTCAAAAGTGATAAAACTAAATTATTGAATATTCCAGGATAAAATAACTTTTGGGGATGACTACAGTATTGTGCCACATAACCATAATGGATATGTTTCATAAGTGGCTCCCAGTATTCCTAAAAATTTAACATGTGGTTCTCACAAGCTGAGATAAGCTAACTCCAGCACACCTCTGCCTAGTTTCATCATCACTTTTCCAGTCCAAGCCTCTTCTGTTGCAATTTTGGAAATTGAGGATGGTTCCTTGTGTACATTCCAACATAAATATTTCCCTCCACATATCATTGTTTCCCAAACTTTATTTCCTTGAACCCTCTAGATCTTCAAGACTTTGGTAAAATAATTTTGGAAAATAATGTATACTAATTCCCCTCTTGGAAACTGACCTTGCACATCAACATACAAAGCAGCTCTAAGTCCTGCAGTAAGAAGGCTGTCTACAAATAGACATCTGCACACCTATGTTCATAGCAGCGTTATTCACGATTGCCAAAAATTGGAAACAACCCCGGTGCCCATCAACCAATGAATGGATAAACAAACTGTGGTGTAGTCACATGATGGAATATAATGCAGCTGTAAGAAGAAATGAAGTCATAAAGCATGTGACAACATGGATGAACCTGGAGGACATTATGTTGAGTGAAGCAAGCCAGACACAAAAGGACAAATAATGTATGATTGCATTACTATAAACCATATATATTGTATAACATATTGTATGATTCAAAAAAAATTATACATATCCAGTACATTTAATTGAGAAATGTATGTTTTTATTCAACTATATTTTCTTTTTATTTTTAAATTGTTTATATTTTCAATTATTAAATGTACAAAATAAAGTTAAAAAAAAAACAAAAACAAAAAAAGGAAGTCTGTCTAACTTTGACAGCCCATCTCAACCTGATTATGTAACTCCATTTTTTTTTCATTTAACACATATTAAAATCCTATCAAACAAGTTTGGAAAATACAGAAGGTAACTAAACAGATACATGCAAAAGTTCTTGAATTACTCCCTCTATACTTTCCAAGGGAAGTTCATTTTATATTATATTATATTATATTATATTATATTATATTATATTATATATCATGTATCATATCATATCATATGTCATATCATATATTATGTATTTATATTAGAGAAGTTGTAAATTTACAGAATACTTGTGCATAAAGTACAGGATTCCCATATACAAACCTATTATTAGCACCTTGCATTTGTCTGGTACATTTGTTACAATTGATGAAAGCACATTTTTATAATTGTACTATTAACTATTGTTAACTTAGATTTAACTTAGGGTTCACTGTGTAGTATAGTTCCATGGATTTGAAAAAATTTTTATTCTATTGCCATATATACAACCTAACATTCCCCTTTTTAACCACATTCAGATATATACTTCAGTGCAGTTAGGGAAGTTCATTTTAGTTATTTTATATAATATTTCTCTCCACATGCCAATGATAAGTGTTTTGTGGCATCTTGAATAATAAAAATAATAACAACACCATTGACTAAGGCTTATCCTTACCTTGTACCTGTTCTAAGGGATTTACATATATTAACTCATTTAATATTCACAGCAACTCTCTGCGGTAGGAACTATTAATATTCGTATTTTATATATGGGAAAATTGAGACAGAGACAGATTAAGTAAATTACCCAAGGCCATTAAACACAAGTGTCAGAGTTTGGGTTTAAATTTAATCAAATAGTCACAGAGTCCATGTTCTTAAGCATCACAGAAAATTCTCTTCTGGGAAATTTCAACACAATTTCAATGAATTTTAAAGCTCATTTAAAATTATTCCTTGTGATGAAAAGTATCTTTTTATTACTGTGCCTTTAAAATGTTTAATGGTATTTTGAATTTAACATCTAATTTTGGATTAAAATCATTTATATTTATTATTAATGATAATAATAATAATAACAATCATCAACTGTTGAGTGATTTCTGTGAGTGAGGGAAAGTGACAGACCGCTAGGATGTCAGCTCCGTGAAGGCTGGGGCTTGTCTGGATAGTTCCCTGCTAAATCTTGAGCACTTACATCGTGCCTGGCATAAAGAAGGCAAGTGGTAAATACTTGCTGACTGAAAGAATGAACAAATGCAGCTTTACATACATTTTTAAAAAATCTTCCATATTCTCCTGAGGAAGGTATTATTAACATCATTGCAAATGAGAAAACCATATTTGATAATTTTAATGGTAGCCACTTAATTTAACCATCTACTGAGCTCATCCAAAACTAATGAGAACAAAATGGGAAGGTGGAGTTTCACAGGTTTCTCCTGCGGTTAGGACAACTCAGCAAACGACATTAAGATATTTGCCCAAGATTACAAAGCTAGTAAGTAGTCCAGGATTACAGGACTATCTCATTCCAAAGCTTCTGCTCTTAATGAACACATCATGCAGTCATATATCTATATAGCAAGATGTAAATACAAAAGGCAACAGTATAACAGTCTTGTTATAAGCTTAGTACTATCACAACTATTTAAGTGCAGCCTTCAGAGAATGTTTAGACAAGAATTCTTCAAATTACAAGCGGTCACTTAGACAAGTCTCATTGTAGTTAAACAAGCACCTTGTCCTGCTACCCAACGTTGAAAAAGATTAGAGGCTTTGAAAACAGAGTAGAGAGTTTATCAGTACTAAATAAACTCAGCAAATATAGATGAGATCAGATCATTTTTGGTACAAAGGCATTTTTAAATCTGTCCAGTTTGTATGTTCCATTAGTTATTGAATTTTTCAGATTTCTTATCCACTAATGTTGTTTGCTGAGTTGTTCTCACTACAGATGAAACCTGCAAAGCTCCACCTTACCATTTTGTTCTCATTCGTTTTGGACGAACTCAGCAGGCAGTTAAATTAAGTGGCTGCCATTAAAATGATCAAATATGGCTCCTTATCCACACCCATTCATTTCACTTGCACCCACTTAACTATATAATTAATGGACACAATGATTCTTTAACTGTGACAGGTTAATTATCTTAAATACAAGCATATTTTAAACTTATGGTGAAAATTTCTCTGATAAGAATGTTCTAAATTCATTTTTACTAGAAATAGTTATAAAGAAGAGGTGTACATGTGTGAATGCAAAAAGGATACAGATTAGAGAGGCCAGGGATGTAGAAACACAGAATGGTGATTACTACTATATATGGTGACTTGAAAGAAAATGGAATCATGCTTCTTAGTGTTGGAAGGGATCCCAAGGGACAGTCTGGAGTAGAGCCCAGCCTTCAGGCAGGCATCAATATGCTCGTTTCACAGGTGAGGCAAGGAGTCTCAAAAAGGTTACCTCATCTGCCTAAGGCCAATAGCTAGTAGGTGGGAGAGAAGGCGTAAGAAGTAAGTGGTGTAATTTCTCTTGCATTGTCCTTTTCTTTAAACGAGGCTGAAAGCCTTTAAGATTATATTATGAATTTATAATATATTTTGGAAGTTAAAAAAAAAAAACTACACTGTAGAAGACCCAGATGGTTCTATTGAAAAGGGACTTTTTACCTCAAGATGTTGAAGACCCTGTGAGCATGGTTTCCATCCATTTTCAAAACCCTCTTCCCCAAAAGTTGAATAGAATTATGGGATACAGGAAAAACCAAAAAAATTAGCCCAGATAAGGAAGTTTTCTAAATGTAATGAACCTATGCCCTGCATGGCTCAGGAAGGATGGGGTACTGCTAATTTGGCACCAACGAAGTGCGGCAAACCCCAAAGGCACAGGAAACTCAATAATCATGTGGCTACCGATTTAGAGCTAAAAATAAATAAATGGGGCAGTAGATGGGTCAAAATACTGATGCACAAAAGCGCACAGCACTTTGTTCCTCAAATATAAGCATCATAATCATGTAGAATATTATTCCCTACTAGATCTCAGGTGGGATTCAGGAAATGCGTAGCTGACAAATATTTCAGGTGATTCTAATATGGTTAATCATTGGTTTCACTTTAAGAAATTCTGTGAATTAGGACAGTGTTCCTCAAATTCTCACAAGTATACAGATCACCTGGGGATTATGTTCCATGCAGATTCTGATTCAGTACATCTGGGTAAAGCCTGAGACTGCATTTCTAACAAGCTCCCAGGTGAAGCCTGTGCTGTTGGTTTGTGGCGCACTCTTTGAATATCAAGGAACTAGAAAACTGATGTTTAATCAAATCATATTGGTAGTGTTTAATATAGGAAAGATTGACAGCAATTTAATAGGTCGATTTAAAATATCTTTCTAGTATGAAAATTATTTTCCTTTCACATGTCTTTGTACTTGGAGAAAATAGAAGATAATGAAATTAATGTTAAAGGTATTAAAGTTTTTTTTTTTAACTGGTGGTAGTGTAGTATATAATAATGATATTTTAAAAAATAAATCTGAATTCTAATCCTGACCCTGACTCTGACCCACTGTGTAGAACTTTCATCAGTAAGAGAAAAAAAAACCAAACCAATATGAAGATAACATTTTAAAAATTTGAATTGAGAAGGTCTCCAATATATTAAAATTGCCACCAGTAATAACAGAACATCAATGCCAGCTGGTCATTATGGGCTGTGTCATTTCTGGCTTTAACAGGACCTCTGCTCTCCACTCATAGAACCATATCAGAGTGCAGCTGAATAAAAGTAACGCCATTCTAACCTATTAAAACTATGTAAAGTATTATTGTTAGTAAGGAAGCCCAAATAAAACTGAGTCTCCCTGTGGCTCTCTGCATGGGATCACATTCAGTGAAAATCAGTCTGGTATTGAAAAGAATTGAGAAACAGTTTGATTCTTCACTTCACTTTTCTTGAAAATGCCAAAAAGAACCTACATTTGTAATTTACAGAAAATATCCTTCAAATAAATCCTTGTTCGTCATCTCTTACTTTCAAATTTTCCAAAACATCCTCCCAGATGTCCCCAACTATCTTTCCTCTCCTCTTGCCAACAAGTGTCACAAACCTAGCCTGATTCCCTTTTTCTCTCTTGCCCCTCTGCTTTCTGGCTCAACTTTTTCTTATGTAGATAACTTTGTTTATTTTATTAATTTTTAAAAAATTTATTTTATTTTTTATTTTTAAAGAAGCTTTAAATTACATAAATGTTCCATAAAAAATATAGTGGATTCCCAAATGCCCTACTTCTTCCCCTTCCCACACTTTCCCATATTAACATCTTTCATTAGTGTGGTATATCTGTCACAATTGATGAGCACATATTGAAGCATTGCTGCTAACTGTAGACTATAGTTTACATTATAGTTTTCCCTCTGCCCCACACAATTTTATAGGTTATGACAAAATGTATAATGGCTTGTATCCATCATTGCAATGTCATGTAGGACAATTCCAATGTCCCGAAAATGCCCCCATATTACATCTATTCTTTTCTCTCCCTCCCTTCAGAAACTCTGGTGGCCACTGCCTTTACATCAATGATAAAAGTTCTTCCATTGCTAGAATAATAATAAGTCTATAATAGAATAATAATAAGTCTACTTTAGTCCATTGTTCATTCCCCAATTTTGAGGATTTTGGAATGGTGATACCCACTCTGTTTCTAATTGAGAAGGGCTTAGATCCTATGGGGTAGATGGATGGAACTGTCTTGCTTGCAGTTGCAGACACTCTCTGTTCCTTGGGATGGGCAATGTCCATCATAAGTCTTCCCTTTACCTGCATTCTGTGGGGGTGGAGGTTGCAAAAGCTTTTGGGCTCCAAAAGCTGACTCAGGGAGCAAGAAGTCTTTGCTCTTAGAAGTGGGAGAGAGGAGAGAGAGCCATACCATAAACCTTATGTATTAATTCGTTTTGTTCTTCTCATAGTAACAAATTATTTGTCATGTACCTCACAAGTGATTTTGACACACTGCTTGGGAATTGCTATGATATATCCCACTACCATGTAAATCTTCTATGACTCTAAGGCAGTGAGAAAACCCGATATAAGTAGCTTTATATATACAACTGGGTAGTTCCCAATACTCTTAAAGGGAATCAATAGTTTCCTAATCTGTCAACTCACTTCACACCCCCACAGCTGGGACAAGAATGTGACTCTTATTCTTGGTTTTCTTCTGTTAACAAGCTGATGTTCACATGGTGATCCCTCTAGTGGCCATTTTGTATATGACAACCCCACCTCCCTGATGAGAGTTGATCGCATCAAGGGTAGAACTTGACCCACTAGTTCAATCAGTGTCTGGTTCCTGAAACTTGGTAAGAGAAAGAAGGATTTTTTCCCCTTATTTTTTGGAGGGGCTATACGTTTTGGAGGGGAGAAAATAGCCTAGGAGCGTCTTAGGGACAGGCCTTGAAGTGGAGGTCAAAATTGGGCCACAGGGCCATAGCTATTGATAAGGACGACTGGGAAATGTAGTCTAGATGTCCCAGAAGAAAAGGGTAATGGGTTTGCTGAATAACCAGCCAGTGCCTGTCACACAGAGAAAGCCAGTGACCAGAGAGCAAGAAGAAGGAACAGATGGGCTGAGAGGAAGAGAGGTGACCCAGAGGGAAAATCCTGATGGATTTCCAGGTTCTGGTGTCAGTCTGCTCCTGAGGCCCCACTACATCCCTGAGCCTGGGTTCCATGGACCACCCTGTATCCTTATAATTCCCCTGTGCTGCTGAATTTAGCTGATGTTTGGCTCCTGTTGTTTACAACCAAGATGATTCTGACAAATATGCACACTCAGGAGGATTGTAACAGTTTGGAGGATGCATATGTCTTCAAGGTCTCCCACCCCATCTCTAGGAATGTCCTGTGAGTTTTGTTTACTTGTATCTATTTCGATAATGACATTGGCAAACTGGAGATTAGTATTTAAACCCCTTCATACAGACTCTGCAGCTGAAGTCAGCATAAAAAAGTAAACCAAGAGAGCATGAGCAAACTGTGCCAGAAAGAGTGAGTTATTATATCACGCACATTGATTTATAGGTTCAGTTTGCCTTTACCTAAATGTCTAGTTATTTAACAGCTGTTATGAATCAGCCGGATAGAGGATTAGGAGGGATGGGGGTGGAGGGGGGAAGCAGGTGAAAAATGCTTTAATCTTATGCTACAATAGAGGAACAAGTCGAGTCAGGTCTCATCTAGTAATTTTGGTTCTCTGATGCTTCTTAAAGGGGAGCATTGTTCAGCTGAAAGGTGAAACAGCCTAACATAGACCATAGGGTTGCATTCACATTAACCCTGTCAGGGAGTGTCCTAGGAGATGATGGGTTTGGGTTACGAATCACTATATCATTAAATGTCTGATGTATCTGGCTCAAATAAAATAATCCCAATTCATTTTGGCTTTAAATAGACAACTTACTCCAGAAGTTTGGATGGAACAGGAAGATTTAACAAGATACAATATAAGGTGACATCTAGGTTCCGTGGCTGATTGTGTTCATTCTCAATACCAAGGTCATGACTAGTCAGCAAGGATTGACCAAGTGGAGGTATCTCTTTGTAAGGATTTCTTTTACTCAGCAGTTTACGAAGACAAAATAGGACTTGCCAAGAATGCCTGAAACTCTCTTCTTAGAAGAGACCGAGGTAAAGTTTATTTTCTGTTTATGTTTTGCAAACCGAGGAGAATATAAACTGGGTGCGGAGGTGGCTCTCTGCCCCTTATCACTAAGATGGATCCTTACTGGTCTGCCTTGGAGAACAGATACTGTGCTGGTCCAAAGAGGACACTCACCTGTGTGTCCTGACTTGCTCTTGCGTTACTCAATTTGGTCCGTTCTCAGATGTTTGTGTCTTGCTCAACTTACGCATTAAACTTTCTTGCAGTACTACGTGCTGATCATTTCTTACTTGATTCTTTCCAATAGGTTTTGCTTCCCTTTAAAATGCTCTGCAAATTCCTAACCCTGGCTCTCTTACCTGAACTTTCTGAACTGTAAATGGTGTCCACTTTGGAGGCTGCCTTCTCCCTGCGGATCAGTGCTCTTCTCTGCATGAGTGTGAAGGAGGAAGATTTTAAAGGCCACCTCTTCCCCAACACACACACAGTGGCAAGAGTTTTGTTCTATCTAGAATCTAAGAAAATGGACCCTCTGTTGTATACATTCATATATCTTGCCTTAAGGTTAAACACCTCTGTCCAGCTCTTAGCCCCTCCCCACAACAGTAGAAGCACTTTGGTTGCCGTCTAGTTGCTTTATGCCAAATGTTGAGCATGACAGGGTTTCAGAAGAGCATATTTAAAAGAGGAATACTACCACCGCCACTGACATTATTACCACCACCTACATCCACTATATTTTGGAAGTCTGTTTACAGCACTGATAAAGCTATCTGCTGAAATGTTCCTGTGTGCATTCTCCCAAAGAGAAACCCAAGGCCTGAGAAGTGAGTGAGTGACTGATTTTCCCAGAAGCACACATCCCACAGTCTTCTCATGTTTAGGTCCACAGCTCCTCCTTCTAACCACAATGCCTTAACACAGAGACGTGGAAGGAAGGCAGCAGTCCTAGTCTTAGGGCCAGACATTTTAAGATGCCACTGCAAGGCCTTGAGTCTCTAAGTGAAAGGGTATGTAGTTGCAAGAACAACGTGAACTACAGCAGCGCCTCCAAACCACAGGGCCTTTGCACAGGTTGTTTTTGGTGTGGACTACTTTTCTACCCCTGCTCCCTTCACCTGGTTAACTCTCATTCTTTCTTCAAATCTCAGTGCATTCAGTTCCTTTTCTGACCTCCTGATTTGTTTGATATTGCAGTTATAGCCTTTCACAGCTTCATGTGTCTCTCTTCCATAGCACTATGGTTCTTGTAACTATTTGAGCTATTTTTTATTTTTTTCTATGTCCCTCACTAGACCATGAGCCCCATGCAGGCAGGGCTGTGATTTTACTCACCGGATCCCTTGTTATAGAACAGTACTAGACACATAATAGGAGATCAATACATATTTGTTAAATGAACACGTAAATTATTTTTTGATAGGTGAAATAAAGTCATTACTAACTCAGAGAGAAGCACTCATGCAAATTACATTCTGCTAAAGACTTTCACAAAGTGAATAAATAGGGAAAAGGGTGCGACCAAAAGATATTTCTCACCTGGTTGTTGTTTAGTCAAAATTCTATCCCAGGTGAAGGAAGGGCGGAGGTTGGGGTAAGCTGAGGATGATTTTCCAAGGCAAGCCCCAGCGTAGGCAGTCCTGCTGAAACCAGAGGGATGCACAGGCTTCCCTCCAGCCTCCGGCACCTATGAAACCCATTAAAAGGCCTTTATTAGGCACCACGATGTCTCTTCTCTTCCAAAAGTATCTATTTTTTATTAGCACTAGCTGGCTAGATTGTTGTATGCTGCTTGTGCCTCTAAAAAGTGATTTGGAATGGAATTTTTGACAATTAAACAATATTTTAAATACACCAGGGAAGTGCTTCTCAAGTTGGGATTCATGAAAAATATTCACATAGTCTTTGAGTCCATAAGGCTACATCTAAAATGTGGTTTATGTAAACATACATATATTTCTGTTTTCTGGAAAGAGGGTCTGGACCTTAGATCTCAAAGGTATTGATAACTTCAAAAAGGTTAAGAATCATTACTAGGAGATCATATTGGAAATCCCGTAGCAAATTCCACTGTAAAGCAAAGACTAATTTAGCAATTATATCTACATAAGTATTTGTGTATTATTTTGTACAGCCTTAAAATCATCCTAACAGTATAATATATAGACATAGTCATGGCTCCATGGAGCTTATATGGGCAGGGAAGTAAAGTTAATCTGAGTGATTTTTATAGGGAAATTTTTTTATAGAAACCAGTCTGCATAGTCTTTTTACACATCTTTTTCTTGATGGCCCCCAATGAGCAAGAAGTGGGAGGAAATTTTTCAAAAAAGAGGCAATATTTGTGCTGTCTCTGGAATGAGGGAAGTCCACCAGGAGGTATAATGGAGGAAGTGGATTTTGGAAAGTAGGACCAACATGTGTAAAAGCACAGAAAGAAAACTGAGCATTTTGGTGTGTGTGGAGTGAAAGGTCTGTGGTACCTAGTGCAGGAGATGAGGCCCCAAAGAGATTACAGGGCTTGACAGCTCTCTAATTTGAAGCAGGGCTTGACAGCCATTTGGGTCTCATCTTGAGGACATGGAGACCTTAGAAAACTGTAGAAGGGAGTGACTTGATTGTGTTTGAGGAAGATCATTCTGGCAGTGGTTCAGAGGATGAGTAAAAGGGGATGAGCCTAGTGTGAGAATGACAGGTTCAATGGCTTTTATAAGAGTTAGGGTAAAAGATAATTGGGGATAGTAAAAGAAATGATGGAAAGAATAGAAAATTGGGACTGAAATGTAAGAAAGAAATTCTAAAAGGCACATTGACATACCTTGGTGACTGATGGATGGAAGGTTTTAAGGGAGAAGGAGAAATTAAGGATGAAAGAAATATTTCACTGAAAGTCATAATGTTTCTACAATCATTCTGTCATTACCAGGAAAAACACAGCTATTAACTTCCATTTTCCAAATGGAAAAGTGCTGTAATGACTATATTATTTGAATCTGATGACCACTTTTAATTTAACATACTAACATGTTAAGATATAAGGAAACTAATTAAAAATGTTAGGTACTCTGAAAATTTCAATCATTGTAAAATCAGAAAAGATTGTGAAAAAATAGCGAAATGATGTGTCTTGGAATAGCAAGTTAATCTGCTCTGTAATAATATACCTAGAAAAAAATTTACAGGGGAATTCATTTTGTTGTTTGTTGTATCATCGACTGTGTAGTGGTTAAATGTGAGCCCAGCTGAGGGAAAAGGTTGACTCTCGATTTTGGAGAATTTTGTATCAGATGCAATTCATTAAAATAAGAAGTAATCATATTCTGACTAAGTTAACATTCAACTGGTCTACAATCTAGTACATCATTCAGAAATGTGGCATATTTTAATAAAATTTAAACTCTAGCTGGTACCAATATAGAGGCAAAAATTGTCAAATAAAAATTATGCCAAAATTTCAACACAATGGTGAATTTATTAGAAAAACTGAATAAAGTAGGAAATAAATTTGTTAAAAAATGAAAACTCTTATCTAGAGACCGGTAAGAAAGGGAGAGGAAAACAAACTACCAAATATGGCATCAGGCCAAATAATGAACAGGAAGTTCATAATCCTGGATGCACCTGGGAAACTTTTAGAAAGCACCACAACATTTAGAAAAAGAAAAGTAAAGGCCAGACTGGAAGAAAATATTTACAGTGCAAAGGACTTTTATCCAGAATATATAAAAACTTTCAGAAATAAATAACAAAGAGAAACCAGAAAAACAATTTTAGAAGAATGGGCAAAAGACCTGGATACTTCACAAGAGAGACTGCATGAATAGCCAATAAGCACATGAAAAGAGAAAATCAAATTAAAACCACAAGAGGTACTATTTCATACCAACTAAAATGACTAAAATTAAAAAGCTAGCACACCAGTCAACAAAAGAACATGGAGAAGCTGAAACCCTAGTGCATTACTACTGATAGTGTAAAATGATACAATCATTTTGGAAAAGTGTTTGCCAGTTTCTTATAAAGTTAAACCTTCACCTCCCTTTGGTCTAGCAATCCCTCTTCTAGGTATATATCCAGGATAAATGAATGCATTGCCCTCAAAAAGATGCACAAGAATATTTATAGAAACTTATTCACAATAGACAAAAAAAAAACACCAAAAAAAAAAACGGGAAATGACAGAAATTTCCACTGGTAGGAGAATGGATAAAAAATAGAGCTATATTCACACAGTGGTATACTACTTAGCAATAACAAATGAACAAGAATGCAACAATATGGATGAATCTAAAATATTGAAGTGAAAGAAGGTAGATAGATACAAAAGAGTACACATTGCATACTGCCATTTATACGAAGTTCAAGAACAGGCAAAACTAATCTATGGTGAAAAAAATCAGAATAATGGTTGCTTATGAAGGATGAGGATTGACTGGAAGGAGGAATCATAAAGCTTTCTGCCGTGATGAAAATGTTTTAGATCTTATTTGGGGAGGTAGTTATGTGGGTGTATAGATTATCAAAACTTACTAAATTGTATTGATCTGTGCATCTCATTGTGTATAAACTTTTCCTCAATTAAAAAAAAAATCCAAAGTAAGGCCCACTGACAGGGTGCTGAATTCCTAAGCTGTCTGTACTGCTTATATTTTCTGGATGTCTCTAGAGCCCTCAGGAGCCCCACTATTTGAGGCACTGTTTACTGTGGCAGTCAATGAGATCCTGCTGAGACTTGCATAAGCATAACCTCTGAAATGAATTCCCAACTCACTTTGAAATCTCTAAGGCATAAAAACTCATTTGTATTTACCATTTCTCCCTTTTGGTCAAGGTCTTTGTCTAGAGGCATGTCTAGAATACCAAATGATTACTTGGTAATAATCCCTCAGTGCCAGGGAGGCTTATCCCTGGGAGTCATGCCCCATGCCAGGGGAAAGGTAATGCGTTTATATGCTGAGTTTGGCTTAGAGAGAGGCCACATTTGAGCAACAAGGCCTTCAGGAGGTAACTCTTGGGCAATATATAATACTAGGCCAAGTTTCAATTTCACAAGAAAAGGTTCATAAGTATAATCATCAATATCAAGGGCCTGGTATAATGGTCTGTCTTACTTCACTAGATGCTGCCCTTGCACTCAGGGGAGTCTTGCTGTTCTGTTAGAGAATGTAGCAGAACTCCCCAGGATGGGAATTCAATATTCTTTTGGTTATTGTGTGGATCTCCACCCACCGAGACAATGTCCCATGAACACTTGAACATATCATATGTCTTAGAGGCATGCCCCAGGTGAACCCTTTTCCATGCATCCCCCCATCATGACACCCTGCACCAGTCATCCTCCCCTGCCACTGTTGTGACCCTTCTGTAATCCAAAACCTCTCCAAAAATGAAGCCAACAAAATAACCAAATAAAATTAATAAGAAAATAAAACAATAATTAAAAAAAAACAATAAAATACAAAAAGATAAAAAATATTTGAAATAATAAAAAATTAAAAAAAAATTTTTTTTGGACATTGTGTCTTTCATCACTGCAAGATCTGTTGTCTTGTCTATACAGGGACATTTTCTTCCATGTATTTCCCCAGTGTCTTATTTTTTCCATTTTTCCTTCAAAGAAACTTTTGGAATTTATGCTTCCTAGTGTAGCAGAGTTAGACTAATTTATAGGTTCTCTACACATGGCTCTTCTGCCCCTTTCATTTGAACCTATAATTAGCATTACACTTGATAAATATATATCCCAGAGACTTAAAAGCTTTGATCCGTCCATGCGCCAGTTGAGCCCTGAATTTCAGCAGAGTTGCAGTACCTACTTTCCCATTCATTGGACTTGCCCAGGACAACTAACAAAGAGATGATGATGGACAATGCCCATCCCAAGGAACAGAGAGGGTCTGCAACTGTAAGCAAGATCGTTCCATCTATCTGCCCCATGGGATCTAAGCTCCATCTCAATTAGAAGCAGAGTGGGCATCACCATCCCAAAATCCTCAAGACTGGGAAATGAACAATGGGCTAACGTAGATTTATTATTATTCTACTACAGGCTTATTATTCTAGCAATGGAAGAGCTCTTATCATTGATATGAAGGCAGTGGCCCCCAGAGGTTCTGAGGGATGAGAGACGGAAGAATAGGTGTAATTTGGGGCCATTTTTGGGACATTGGAATTGTCCTGTGTGACATTGCAGTGATGGATACAGGCCATTGTATATTTTGTCATAATCTTCAAAATTGTGCAGGACAGAGTGTAAACTATAATGAAAACTGTAATCCATGGTTAGTAGCAATGCTTCAATATGTGTTCATCAATTGTAACAAATGTACCACACTAATAAGGCCTGTTGTTGATGTGGGAAAGTGTAGGAGGGGAGGGAGCGGGGCATATGGGAATCCCTTATACTTTCTATATAACATTTATGTAATCTAAAGCTTCTTTAAAAAAAAAATCCAGCAGGTAGTTCAGGTACATTTTAGATATAGGTGTTGAATAAAGAGTATAAAGTCACTTTTTTTTTAATGGGCAGTCCAACAACAATACAACAAAAATACTAATGCCCAGGCTTCTCCCCACGTCAATTAAATAAGAATTCCCAGAAGTGGGGCCCAGGTATTGGTATTTTCCTAAAAGTGCTCCTGATGATTCTAATGTGCTGCCAGGCTTGAGAATCACTGGTATAACGGTAACCTATTTGAGAACAACTTAAATAAATCAAAACTATACAAATCAGTAGAAAAGATATCTAATTGAATAAGATATTAATATAATTGCCATGCTTGGAAATGAAGGTTTGAATTGTCAAATTAAAAAACAGAACCATTGCTCACTACATCTGATTTATATATCATGTTGGAAAA
>JAQZBX010057576.1:0-17927 GCA_029593785.1 Cabassous unicinctus
CCCCAAAGTCCCAAAAAAGCCCGAGTATTTCAACTGCCCCTCCTCTCCCTGCCCCAAAAATGTCCAGTGGCCACCGTCTCCACCTCACTGTTACAATTTCTTCCATTGCTTGAATCACAGTATGTCTACAACAGAACACCACCAATTCCACTCTAGTCCACAGCTCCTCCCCCCATCCTGAGTGGACTTGGAAGGTGAGAACTCAATATCTTACTGACATGGCCCAGTCAAAGCCCTAAGCATAATTTAATCATGCCCAGGTAGAGACCAGTTTACAAATATAATCCAATATCTATTTTCTGAATTCATAAACAATGCCAAATTGCCACAATGTCTCTTGGGAGTTATGGAGCTAAAGCTTATGACTTTAAAATACAAATAGAAAACTGAAAACATTGTATGGACTTCAAAATAATTTGAAAGTGCATATGATAAATGAAAAATAACTAAGTTGTAAGTTCTATATTTGAGTTTTGAAACAGAAACCATTGCAAAAATGCAAACCAGCCATTGGGGATTATAGGTAATCTCACTTTGACACAAGTAGAGTTAGAGTTGCAATTTGCAAGTTGTTTTATTTTAATAGGGATGGTATGTTCTTTATACCATGCAATGAAATAAAATATTGAGTACTCCAGATTCTGCAAAATGCCAACAAATGTCATTCAGGTTTTTGGCAAGATATAATGGGAACCAATGTTAAGGAAAGAACTGATTTTCTTGAAGTGTCTTTCTCCCTGGGAGTTCATTACTTCATCTACCCATTACCAAAGTAGCACTGTGTGCTGCTTTGGCTCTGATAGAGGTAATAATCAACTAGAGATTCATAGGTGATTAGAAAAGAAAAACAGCTTGTAAGAACATAGAACACCTCAATAAAATTATTGCTTGATTTTGTAGCTCTCAGGGCATGCTTACATTATCATATTCATATTACCTAGTAAAAACTGATATTTGCTCTCTTAACAAAATCAGAACTTTAAAGTAGATTTTAACCTGGTAATACAATCATTTTGATTATTCAATAACATGTTTTAGTAAGTTCTATCTGAAAATTCTAACTCCGGTCAAAATTTCAAAGACATGTAAGACTTTCATTCTACTTTGAATAAATTTAATGCTTTATTAAAGAAGTCTCTACAGTTTTTTGTTTATATTGAAAGACAAATATGTGCTACAAATGCAGTGCAAGCATAATGTCACAGAAGTGCAGAATATTAATAAACAAATTCCATCCAATGGGAGGATGGAAAAATCTGGGAGGATATGAAAATTGATTTGAACTGTGAATTACTCTATCAATGGATGGCAACTTAATGAACCTTGATGGAGTAAATGGACACCTTGAAAACAAAGCAGACATTTGGACAAATGTGTGAAGTTTTGATGGACATCTATGTGTTCTGGTACCAGAATAAGAGTTGGCTAAGAGTTTTACATTTTGAGCAGGTTTACATTTTAGGCAAAATCATACAGAAACCAGTGAAATAAGGTAGGAGGTTTACAAGGTTCAGGTAAAAATACTTGATTAGAAAGAAATGGGAATGAAAGGAAGAACTCTATCAAAGTCACCACCAAGGTGCTATGTGACTGATTATGGTTGGGAGATGAGGGAAAATAAAAAGGTAAAAATGTGTTCAAAATTTTTGAGTAATTGAATTGATTCTATTCTCAAGACAAGAACCAAAAATAAGAAATACCATTCATCCCAAATATATATACTCATATCCATTTTGCCACAGGAATTGTGAAATTGATATATGGTTTGTATATGTTCATATATAAGCATAGAAAATTTGGAGTTAATATGTGTATATTAGAAGAATGTACAGTATATTTGTCAATGAAACATATTTCATATTATAAATTGTTTTGTTCTCTGTAGAAAAATATTAATTTATTTAAACACATCCATAATTCTACTGCTAATAAAAACAACAGAGGGGATGCTTCATTTGTACAGGATTTCTATTTAGGTTGATTGTAAAAGTTTGATATGAATAGTGGTGATGGTAGCACATAATTGTGACTGTAATTAACAGCACTGAATTATAAAGGTGGATGTTTTTAAAAGGGGAAAGTTTAGGCCATGAGTGTTACTAAAATAAAAACTAAAAGATAAAACATAGGATGGTATAGGGAAGATCTAAGATGATGACAGAGTAGGAAGCTCTAACAATTAGCTAATCCTATAGAGAAACTAATAATCAGTCAGGATATGTGCCGATTAACTGTTTGAGGGAACGTTAGAGACCAGAAGAGCACAGTTCACCATCCAGGGAAAAGTGTAAAGAGGAGATTGACAATATGCAGTGAAGATTCATGAGTAGATTCCTCCATGTTGCAGAGGAGATTTCTGATTCCCTCCTGGTGAAGTGGACCACGTCTGAACATTCTCCCTGGCTATAAGCAGAAGCTCCATTTCCAGAAGCATGGGAGTAGAGGTGGCCTGGCATCAATTACAAATGTTGATTCACAAATTCAGCTAGCTGTATTCCAATCTTGAGCACAGCTGAGGTTTAAATCTGCCTAAATAAAAAAATGCCAGAAGAATTGGTGCTGTCTCCACCCTGGCAGGTTTAGAAGTAGGGGTGATTGAAAAACACACCAGTCACATGAGATGGTAGGGATCAGATTCAGCACACTCAGTTTGGAAAGCCAATGTTTAGGCTCCCACACTCAGCAGGAGTTGAGATTGGGTGCAGTTTGCACACTTTCTTGGGGCAAGACAGGCAGATTCACCCCATCTACCTTAAAGGGCTGCTGGACACTCAACCTCAAGGTATGGGATGAAGAGGAACTGCACTTTCTCTCTCAGATGGGGCAGACACACTGCCTACTTTAAAAGGCTGTAGCACTCTTAACCTCAACACTCTCTAGAACAAAAGAAAGCACACACTCTTTCTAGGGCAGTGCAGATCCACTACACCCACATTAAATGGCTGCTGCACAGTCATCTTCAGCACACCCCAGGAAGGAGAGGAACTTCAAGCAGTCTGATCACTCTATCTGAAGACAGTGTGAGTAGAATCACCATGCCTACCTGGGAGATCCAGCATAAGGGGTGGCAGTTTGAATAAAGAATTTAGATCTCAGGGCCTTGGATCTGTGCAACAGTTTCATCCAAGGTAGGATGGAAACCTCACCCACAAACACACTCATATCAGGAGCTAAATCAGTTGACAATTAAAGGTACAGAAAAGCCATAGTGCAGCAAAGAACTACTGGATAAAGAGTGCTACCTGCAGGGTATCTTAAAAAAGTGTATATTTGGGGAGGCATCAAAGAAAGAGAAGATAAGACATATTTAGGGTCTCCTGTCCAGAGAACATGGGAGTCAACCTATGTCCCCTTCATATGTCCCCAAAACCTGTTTGACTGGGAAATCAGAGGTGAGAAGGTTGTCTCCCAGGGGACACATTTACCAAAATTATTCCTCCAGATAATAGGAGTGAAAGGGAAAAAAAGTATTAAAAATATACAGCGGCAAATGAAAAAACAAACAAAACAGATGAACATACCTGGAGGAGGAACAGGGGAATTATTAGCAAAAACCCAACCAATAAGAAAACCTTAAGCTAAAGAGAGAAACTGAACACAGAATAAACACATCAAAAAAATCATATGCTAGACACCAGCAAGAATTTACAAGCTATGCTAATAAACAGGAAGATATGGCCCAACCAGAGGGAAAAATATACCTTCAGATGAAGCACATGATTTGAGGCAACTAATCCCAGATATACAAACAAATCTCCTTAATAAATTCAATGACATGGCTAAAGAGATTATGGATATTAAGAAGACAATGGTTGAACACAAAGAAGAATTTGAAACTTTGCAAAAAGTAACAGATCTATGGGATTGAAAGACATAATGGATGAGATTAAATTAAAAAAAAAAAACATTAGAGGCACGTAATAGCAGATTTGTATTGGTTGAGGACAGAATAATGAGTTGGAAGACAGAACATCAGAACTTAAAGACAGGTGACCAGAAAGAGAAATGAATATTAGAAATGGAACAGGGTCTCAAGAAATACAATGAAAATGCAAAATGCACAAACATACAGGTTATATGAGTCCCAGAAGAAGAAAGGGGAGAAGAAATATTCAAAGAAATAAAGGCTAAAAATGTCCCAAACCCTTATTAAAGACATAAATATCAATATCCAAGAAGGAGAATGTACCCCAAACAGATTAAATCCAAATAGACCTACTCTGTGTCACCTATTATTCGGAATGTCAAATAGCAAAGATGAAGATGAATTCTGAAAGTAGCAAGAGAAAAGCAATTCCAGTGATGAAAGACACAAGGTTTATTTTTCTATTTTATTTCAAAATTTTTCTATTTTTATCTTATTTATTATTATTAAATTATTTTATTTTCAATTTTATTTGGTTATTTTTGCCTTCATTTTTGGAAAGGTTTTGGATCACAGAAGAGTCACAACTGTGGCAGGGGATGATCACTGTTGTGGAGTGTCAGTGATGGGGGCATGAGTAAAGAGGGGTGCATCTGAGGCATGCCTCTAAGTCATTTGAATATGTTCAAGTGTTCATGAAACATTGTCAAAATGTATAAAATTTTGTGGGACAGAGTGTAAACTATAACATAAACTATATTTCATGGTTAGGAGCAATGTTTCAATATGTGTTCATCAAATGTAACAAATGTACCACACTAATGAAAGATGTTGTTAATGGAAAATGGAGGGGGAGGGAATGGGACATTTGGGAATACCTTATATTTTTAATGTAAAATTTATGTAATCTAAAGCTTCTTTAAAAATAAAAAAATATAAAAAAAGACACAGACTGGCAAAATGGATAAAATATAGCCATTTTTATGGAATCTGCAAGAAATTCACCTTACATGCAAGGGCACAAATAGGCTGAAAATAAAAGTTTGGAAAAAGATATTCTACACATAAAAAAACTGGAATAGCAATAGTCATATTGGACAAAATAGACTTTGAATGCAAAACTGCTATAAGAGTTGAAGGACATTATATATTAATAAAATGAACAATTCACCAAGAAGAAATAACAATAATAAATATTTATGCACCTAAAAGGGTGACCCAAAATACATGAGGCAAACACTGGCAAAATTGAAGGGAGAAATATGTCTTTACAATAATAGTTGGAATTTTCAATACAACATTCTCATCTTTGGATAGAACATCTGGACAATGGATCGGTAAGGAAGCAAAGGATTGAATAATATGATATATGAACTAAATCTCACAGACATAAATAGTACATTGCACCCCAAAACAGCAGGACAAACACTCTTCTTAAGTACCAATGGATCTTTCTCCAAGATAGACCATATGTTGGGTCACAAAACAAATCTAAATTAAATTTAAATGTTTGAAATTATACAAAATACTATCTCTGATCATAGTGGAATGGAGCTGGAAATCAATAATAGGTAGAAAATGGGAAAATTCACAAATACATGGAGGCTAAACAACTTGCTCTTAACAGTAAAAGTAAAAGAAGAAATGGAAAGAGAAATCAGAAGATATCTCAATAAGTATGAAACCAAGAACACAACATATCAAAACCTATGGAATGCAGTTAAGAAATGCTGAGTTGGAAATTTATAGTCCTCAATGCTTACATTAAAAAAGAAAAAAGAGCTAAAATCAAAGGCCTAACTGAACACCTGCAGGGACTCAAAAAATAACAGCAAACTAATCCCAAACAAAGCCAAAGGGAAAAAATAACAAAGATTAGAACATAAATAAATTAAATTGAGAACAACAACAACAAAAACAATAGAGAGAATCAACAAAACAAAAAGTTGGTTCTTTGTGCAGATCAACAAAATCAATAAACCCTTAGCTAGAAGGACAAAGAGAGAGAGAAGATAAATATAAAATCAGAAATAAGAGGGGCTTTACTACTGACTCCACAGAAATAAAATGTATCCTAAGATGATATAATGAACAACAGTACACCAACAAACTAAACAATGTAGACAAAATGGACAAATTCCCAGAAAGCACAAACAACATACAATGACCCTATAAGAAACAGAAGAACTCAACAAACCAATGACAAATAAGGAAATTGAAACAATCATCAAAAACTTCCCCAAAATGAAAAGCCCTGAGAAGATAGTTTCACAATTGAATTCTGCAAATCATTCAAAGAAGAATTAACACCAATCATGCTCAAACTCTTCCACAAATAGAACAGGAAGGAATGTTACCAAATTCATTCTATGAAGCCAAAATCACCCTAATGGCCAAAGCTAGATAAAGATACAATGAAAAAAAAAAGAAAATTATAGACCAATTTCTCTAATGAATATAGATGCAAAAATCCTCAACAAAAATACTTGCAAACTGAATCCAAAAAGAATATTAAAAGAATTATACAAACCACGATCAAGTGGATTTTATCCCATGTATGCAAGGGTGGTTCAACATGAGAAAATCAATTAGTGTAATAAACCACATCAATAAATCGACAAAGAAAATTCACATGATCTTCTTGATTGATTCAGAAAAGGCATCTGACAAAATCCAGCATCTTTTCTTGATGAAAGCAGTCTGAAACAAGGAATAGAAGGAACCTTTCTCAATATGATAAAGTGGATTATGAAAAAAACTCAGCTAACAATGTACTCAATGCTGAAAGACTGAAAGCCTTGGCACTGAAATCAGGAAGAAGACAAGGGTGCCCACTATCACCACTGTTATTCAATATTTTGCTAGAAATACTAGCTAGAGAAATTAGGCTAGATAAAGATATAAAAGACATCCAAATAGCAAAAGAAAAAGTAAAATTTCCACTATTTACTGACATGTTCCTATACCTAGAACACACCAAAAATCCACATCAAAGCTATGAAACCTAATAGAAAATTTCAACAAAGTGGCAGCATATAAGATTAATATGCAAAAATCAGTAGTGTCTATTCACTACTAATGAGCAATCTGAGGAGGAAATCAGGAAAAAAATCCCATTTAAAATAGTGAGTACAATAGTCAAATATTAAGGAATTAACTTAATCAAGGGCATAAAGAACTTGCATTCAGAAAACTACAAAACATTGCTAAAAGAAAACCAAAGAATGACTAATTAAATGGAAGGGAATTCTGTTTCATGGACTGGAAGACTAAATATTGTTAAGATGCCAGTTCTAACCAAATTTATTTAGAGATTCAGCACAATCAAAATAAAAATTCCAAGAGGCTTTTTTGTAGAATTGGAAAGGCCAATTATCAGACTTATTTAGAATGGTAAGAGGTGCTGAATAGCCAAAAATATTTGTAAGTAAAATTTTATTGAAGTATATCATTCATATGTGAATATTCATAAATAAAAGTATGGGCAATGCCCATCCCAATAATACAGAAAGTATCTACAACTGCAAGCAAGAGCATTCCATCCATCTGAAGCAGTGTGGGCATCACTATTCCCAAATCCTCAAGATTGGGGAATGAACATTGGACTAATTTAGACTTACTATTACTCTATTATTACTCTATTATAGACTTTTATTATTCTAGCAATAGAAGAACTTGAAACAAAGGCATTGACCACCAGAGGTTCTGAGGGGAGAGAGAGGGAAGAATAGGTGTAACATGGGGGTACTTTTGGGACACTAGAATTGTCCTGCATGACATTGCAGTGATGGATGCAGGCCATTTTACATTTTGTCCAAACCTATAAAATTGTGTGGTGCAAAGTGTAAACCTTAATGTAAAATATAAACCATGGTTAGTAGCAATAGTTCTATATGTATTCATCAATTGTAACAAATGTAACACACTAATGAAACATGTTAACATGGGTAATTGTGGGAGGGGGAGAGGGTGGGGTATATTGGAATCCTCTATATTTTTTATGTAATATATATGTAATCTTCAGCTTCTTTTAAAAATAAAAAGTATATTAAAATGTGCAAATTTACCAAACAAACTTGCATGTTAGCATATACTGCTCCAATACATCTCCCCATCACCAATATGTTGTATTGTTGTGAAACATTTGATATAAACTATGAAAGAGCATCGTCAAAATTTAACTACTTACTATAGCCCATATCTTACATTTGGTATATTTTCCCCTAACCCACCCAATTTTAACACCCTATATTAGTATTATATATTTATTCTCCTTCAAGAGAAAATGTTCTCATATTTTCCTGTTAACCACAGTCCATCATCCACCACTTGATTCCCTGTGTTTTACAGGCTCATGCGTTGCATTAATATAATCCATTCAAAGTGTACACTTAGTGGCTCTCATTTTTATCACAGAGCTTTGCTGTAATCACCCAAATCGATTTTAGAACATTTTCATTATTCCAAAAGGAAACATCCCATATCCTTTTTCTTGCCCCTTCGTATTGAAAAAGATAACTTCTTGCCATTCCTGCAAAATATTACAATATGATTTTTAACTATCATCCATAAGTTACATTATTTGTAATTTCCCTGTATCTCCATATTCTTAGCATTTTGTTAAAAAAAGCATTCTTATATTTATACTATTAATCACAATTTTCATCCACCACTGAAATCACTATCTTATTTTTTAAAATATATATTTCTTATTTTTTATAAAAGGTATTTAGATTACATAAATGTTACATAAAAAATAAGGAATTCCCATGTGCCTTGCTTCCTACACCTCCCACACTTTCCCACATTAACAACATCTTTCATTAGTATGGTACATTCATTACAATTTGATGAAAACATTTTAGAGCATTGCCACTAAGCATGGATTATAGTTTACCTTGCAGTTTACACTCTCTCCTGCACAATTTTGTAGGTTATGGCAAGATATGAAATGGCCTGTACCTTTCATTGTTATGTCATTCAAGAAAATTCCCAAGTCCCCAAAATACCCCCATATTTCAATTGTTTTTCCCTCTCCCTGCCCTCAGAACCTCCAGTGGCCACTGCCTCCACATGAATGATATAATTTCTTTCATTGCTAAAATCACAATAAGTCTATAGTAGAATACCAGTAAGTTTACTTTAGTCCATAGTTCATTCCCCAATCCTGAGGATTCTGGGATGGTGTTGCCCACTCCATCTGTAATTAAGAGGGGCTTTAATCCCATGGGGCAGATGGATGGGACTCTCTTGCTTGCAGTTGCAGACTCTCTTGGTTCCTTGGGATGCTCATTGTCCATCATCATCTCCTTGTTAGCTGTCCTGGGTGAGTCCAATTTACTGGAGAGTAGGTATTGCAACTCTGTTGAGATTCAGGGCCCAAATAACACATTGACAGCCCAGAGATTAAAGTCTCTTGTATGTATACCTACCAACTCTAGCACAAACTATAGGTTCAAATAAAAGGGACAGAAGAGGCATGTATAGAGAAGACACATCTGAGTCCAACTCTGTCACACTTGGGAGCACAAACTCCAAAACAGGGCCATTGGCAAGGCACCAAATTCTGGGGCTATCTTATAAATTCCCAGGTCATTCTCTAGTTTCCTTAAAATTGACATTATTTCCTCAGCTTATCACTTTCACACACAATCACATTTATAAATTAGCACTTTTATTTATATTCACTATAATGTGTTACCAACTCTATTCATTTCCACACTTTAAAAAAACCCTTATTAATAATGTTACATACATTAAGCATTATCTCCCATTCTCAATCCACCTTCTATTTCTTTGTAACCTATACTCTATAGTTTACCTCCACGAGTCTATTCTTAGTATTTAGTTCATATTAGTGAGACCATACAACATTTGCCCTTTTGTGCCTAGCTTATTTCACTCAAAATAATATCCTTGAAATTCATCCATGTTGTCATATGCCTCCCAATTTCTTTTCTTCTTACAAAAGAACAGTATTCCATTGTGTGTAAATACCACGCTTTTAATCCATTCATTGTTTTATTGGACAATTTGGCTCTTTTCATATTTTAGCAATTGTGAAAAATGCTGCTATGTACATCAATGAGTAAATGTCAGTTTGCATACTAGCGTTCAGCTCTTCTGAATATATTCCTAGTTGTGGGACTGTATGATCATACAGCAGTTCTATATCCAGCTTCTTGAGGTACTGCCAAAATGTCTTCCACAGAGGCTGCACCATTCTACATTCCCACCAACAATGAAGAAGTGTTCCTGTTTCTCTACTTCCTTTTCAGCACTTGTAGTTGTTTTTGTTGTTGTTGTTGTTTTAATAATCAAGAGCATGTGTGGGGCCTAAAAGGGCAAGACAGACCAGTGAGTCAAGCTCTCAGTGTTGTTGCAAGTAACTATGAATCTTGCCCTTCAAGGAGTGAAGCCTGGTGGTTGCTGTGGTTCCTGAGGGGAGGGAGAGGGAAGAGTAGAATAGATGGAAAAGGGGACATTTTTGGGGCAATGGAATTGTTCTACATGATCTTGCTATGATGGATACAGACAATGTTAAAAGTCATCAAAATTTATAAAAATGTATGGCCCTAAGTGTGAACCATAATGTAAACCATTGACTATGGTTAGTAGCTATGTTTCAGTATTTGTACATCAGTTGTAACAAATGTATCATCCACATATACAATGGTATTAATAGGAGAAGGGGAAAAGGGGGAGGATGTTGGGTATATGGGAGTCCATGACTTTTCTGTAACCTAAAACTTCTTTGAAGACAAATTGAAAAAAGTAAGACACTGGGAGAATAAATGGAAGAAAATGTCACTGTTTATACAGGATTATAGATCTTACAGTGATGGAAGGCAAAATGTCAAAAAAACCATTTACATGTGTGTTTTTTTTCATTATTTATCCTCAAAGTTTTTTTATTTTTATCTTTTTAAATTTTTTTTGTATTTTATTTCTTATTTTTAAAAACTATTATTATTTCATTTTTTTTATTAATTGTATTTGACCCTTTCATTGGCTTCATTTCTGAAGAGGTTTTGAATCACAGAAGGGTTGCAATTGTGGCAGGGGAGGATCATTGGTGCAGGGTGTCAGTGATAGGGGATACATGGGAGGAAGCTCACCTGAGCATAAATAAAAGGCATATAAATGTGATCAAATGTTCACAGAGCATTGTCACAGTGGGTGGAGAGTCACACAATAACTGAAAGAATATCGAATTCCCACCCTGGAGAGCTCTGCCACATTCTCTAATGGAAGAGCAAGAATCCCCTGAGTACAGGGGCATTGACTAATATAAGAGGATGGTCCATTGGTGGGCCCTTGATATTGATGACTGTGCTTATGAACCTTAACTCTTGAAATTGAAACTTAGCCTAATATTATAGGATGCCTTAGAGTTACCTCCTGAGAGCCTCCTTGTTGCTCAAATGTGGGCTATCTCTGAGTCAAACTCAGCATATAAATACATTACTTTCTTACCAGTATGGGACATGACTCCCAGAGATGAGCTCTCTGGCACAGAGGGATTACTACTAAGCATCAACTAGCAATGCAGCTGGAAAAAGACCTTGACCAAAAGGGGGAAAATGTGAAGACAAATGAGTTTGTATAGCTAAGAGACTTCAAAGTGAGTTGGGAGGTCATCCCAGAGGTTACGCTTATGCACATCTCAGTAGGATCTCATTGACTGCCAAAGTAGATACTACCTCAAATAGTGGGGCTTCTGAGAGCTCTGGAAACATCCAGATACAATAGTTGGGGCAGATAGCTCAGGAGTTAGGTGCCTTGCCAGTTGGTCCTACCTTGGAATTTATGCTCCCCAGTGTGACAGAGTTGGACACAATTATGGTTTCCCTACACGTGGTTCTGTCCTTCTATTTTAACCTACAATTAGTACTAGAGTTGGTAGGGTGTATGTCCAAGGGACTTCAATCTTTGGACTGTCCATGTGCCAGCTGGAATCTTAATCTCAATGGAGTTGCAAAGCCTACTCTCGCATTCATTGGTCTCACCCAGGACAACTAACAAGGAGGTGATGATGGACAATGACTATACAAAAGAACCGAGAGAGTCCACAACTGCAAGGAAGAGAGTCCCATCCATCAGCCCCATGGAATTGAAGCCCTCTCTCGAGGTGGGGTGGACATCACCATCCCAGAATCCTCAGGATTGGGGAATGAACTCTGGACTAAAGCAGACTTACTGGCATTCTACTGTAGACTCATTATGATTCTAGCAATTGAATCAATTATATCATTGCTGTGGAGTCATTGGCTACTGGAGTTTCTAAGGGCAGGGAGAGGGAAAAATAGTTGTAATATGGGAGCATTTTTGGGATTTGGAAATTGTCCTGAATGACATTGCAATGACAGATACAGGTCATAATATACCTTGTCATAACTTACAAAATTTTGTGGAGGACAGTGTAAACTGCAATTTAAACTGTAATCCATGCTTTGTGGCAATGCTCCAAAATGTGTTCTTCAATTGCAATGAATGTATGTATCATACTATTGAGGGATGTTGTTAATTATGGTAGATGTGGAGAGTGGGGTATGTGGGAATCCCCCATATTTTTTATATAATATTTATGTAATCTAAGTATTTTTAAAAAATTAAAATTAAAGAAACATTAAGTTCTATGTCCAATAAAAAACAATTATCATTCTATAAGGTGTGAAATGGTACCTTATTTTGGTTTTGGTCTACATTGCCTTAACAATTAGTGATATTGAGCATTTTTTGTGTGCTTTTTGGCCATTCAGATTTCCTCTTTGGATAAATGTCTACTCAAGTGTTTTGCACTTTTTAAAATTGAGGGTTTTTTTTTTATTGTTAAGTTGCATATCTTTCTGTAATATGGATATCAAACCTTTATCACATATGTGGTTTCTAAATATTTTCTCCCATTCAGTAGGGTGCCTTTTCATTTCTTAAACTATTTTGAAGAACAGATGTATTTAATTTTGAAGAAGCCCCATTTATTTATTTTTTTACTGTTTATGCTTTGGGTATAACATTTCAGAAACTTCCCCTTACCATCAGGTCTTGAAAGTGTTTCTTACATTCTTCTTTTCAGAGTTTTATGGTTGTAGCTTTTATATCTAGGTCCTTGATCCATTTTGAATTAATTTTTGTATAAGATGTGAGATAAGAGTCCTCTTTCTTTTGGATATGGCTATCTGGTTCTCACAGCACCATTTCTTGAATAAACTGTTCTATACCAACTTGGTCAGCTTGACAGCCTTGTCACAAATCACTGCAGGGCAACTGCAGGCACTTTTGGCCTACATGGCCTGGATTATTGGGTGCTTGTGGTTCCATCCCCACCCCTGTAAGGTCAGAAGAGAGAATACTCCCTCAGCCTCTCAGGGAAATTACAACCCATAGAAATTTGATTGTTATGTTCTCTTGAAGCTCCATCCCCACCTGTGACAGAGGAGGAGGAAGTCTTTGTTATGTCAGCCTATCTGGGCAACTGTGGTTATTTTTGACCCACATAGATAAGTGCTGCTCACACCAGCAGCTCCATCCCCACCTCAGGCAGAGCAGAATAGGGCATGAAGCTCTACCTTCTCTCCTGGCAATTACAGATGATCTTGGCCTATACAATGTGGATTACTGCACATGGCTGTGGCTCCATCCCTACCCCTGGCAGAGGAGTAAAATAGGAGAAGCTTCATTGGTTTCTGGGGCAACACAGGTAGCTTCAACATCCACAGCCTACAGTACCAACTGTACTCTTGGCTTCTACTATGCAACCAGCAAGGGAGAAAGGGAAAGAAACAGAAAAACAGACCTGAAAAAGTTCAAATTTGCTAAACACGAGCCACTATAAATTTACAAATTGTGTTGATCCAAGTATCAAAGAGGGATTGTAACACAAGATGAATCAAATAGAAAGCCCTAGATTAAAGACAGAAATTATACCCAGAAAATATCTAGTAAACTAGATGCCAAGACACCAACCAAAAATTACAATCCATGTCAAGAAACAGGAAAATATGGCCCAGTCAAAGAGAAAACATAAGCCTATATATGACATAAATGATTTGAGATAACTAATCATAGACTTTCAAACAAATCTCCTTCATAATTAAATGAGATTACTAAAGAAATTAAGGGCATTAAGAAGAGAGTGGGTGTTCACAAAAAAGAAATTGAAGGCATACATAGAAAAATAGCAGATCCCATGGGAATCAAAGACACAATAAATGAAATTAAAAATACACTGGAGGCAAAAAAAAAAAAAAAACAGCACAGTTTTGAGGAGGTGGAAGATAGGAGAGAAAACTACCAAAATCATTCTATGAAGCAACATCTCCGTAATACCAAAGCCTAATAAAGATATTACAATAAGTAAAATGACAGGTCCATTTCCCTAATGAACATGAATGCAAAAATTCTTCAACAAAATAATTGCTAATTGAATCCAATACCATATTAAAAGAATTCATTATGGTCAAGTGGGTTTTATACCAGGCATGCAATGGTAGTTCAAAACAAAAGAATCAATCAGCATAATATATCACATTAATAAATCAAAAAGAATAACATGATCATTTTGATTGATGCAGAAAAGGCATTTGACAAAATGTAATATCCTTTCTTGATAAATATACTATGAGATATAAATTGAAAGACATATTTTTAACATGATAAAGGGCATATATAAAAAACACACAGCTAACATTGCACTCAATGGTGAAAGACTAAAAACTTTCCCACTGATATCTGGAAGACAATAAGGATGCCCACTGTCACTATTGTTATTCAATATTGTGCTGGAAGTTCTAGCTAGAGCAATTAGGCTAAATAAAGAAAACACAATTACCAATTTATTTGGAAGGGTAATGGGCCCCAAAGAGCCAGAAACACCTTAAAAAGGAAGAGCGAATTTGGAGGACTCTAAATTCTGGTCTTTAAATCATATTACCTAGCCACAATAGTGAAAACAGTATGGTATTGGCATAGAGATAGATATATACACCAATGGAACAAAATGGATAGATCAGTAAAAGACCATCTATGTTCAAGGGATTTTTGAAAAGGCTGTCATGTCCACCCAGCTATGCCAGAAGAGTCTATTCAACAAATGATGTGGGAGAACTGGATATAGATATCCAAAAGGAAGAAAGAGGACCCCTATCTCACACCTTTTACAAAAATTAACTCAAAATAGGTCAAAGACCCAAATATAAAAGCTAGAACCATAAAGCTCCTGGAAGGAAACTTAGGGAAACATCTTCAAGACCTGATGGTTGGTGGTGGATTCTTAAATGTTATACTGAAAACATGAGCAATGAAAGAAAAACATGGATAAATGGGACATCCTCAAACTTAAGAACTTTTGTTGCAGAGCTCCTGAGATCTGTAGAGCCATCTAGACACTATAGGCAGGGCAGACCACCCTAGGAAATTGGCACCCCATTGGTGACCCTTACCTAGGAATATATGATAACCTATCTCCCCAGTGTATCAGAGTTAGAATCATTTATAATTTTCCTACAAATGATTATTCTGCCCCTTTTATTTGAAGCTGTAATTAACATTGTAACCATTAAATATATGTCCCAGAGATTTAAATCTTTGGGCTGTTCTTATGGAATCTCAGCAGAACTCCAGCCAACACCTACTCTCCAGTTCATTGGACTCACCCAGGACAACTAACAAAAGGATGATTATGAACAACACCCATCCCAAAAAACAGAGTGTATCTACAACTGCAAGTAAGCCAGTTCTATCCATCTTCCCCATGGGATCTAAGCTCTCTTTCAATTGGAAGCAGAATGGGCATCACCATACCTAAATCCTCAAGATTGAGGAACAAACAAACATAGGGGGGTGGTGCAAGTATGGATTTAAGTAGACATATTATTATTCAGTAATGGAAGAACTTGTAACATTGATATAAAAACAGTGGTCACCAGAAGTTCTGAGGTGAGGGGGTGGGAAGAATAGGTATAACATGGGGCATAATATTTTGAAAAATTGATGTGGGAACATTTGGGCATCCTTATGCAAAAAAGTAATTTTGTCCTAAACCTCCCATTGTATACAAAAATTATTACTAAATGTCAATTTTAAAATTATAATTTTTTAAAGAATAAAAACATAGAAATTCCTCATGAATAAGGTTAGGCAAAGTGCTCTTAGAAATGATACAATAAGCACAATTTTTCCATGAAGGAAAAAATAATACATTGGACTTCATTAAAATTATTTTTAAAAGTTCTCTTAAAGACAATGAAAATACAAGGGATAGATTGGAAGAAAATATTTGCTAATCACATATATGATATAGGACTTGTATCCAGAACATATAAAGAATCTTACAACTCAAGAGGAATAGTGTAAACAGCTCAAAAAAAATGGACAGATACTTACCAAGAGGATAAAAATGGCAAATAAGCACATGGAAAGATGTTCAGCAGCACTAGTCATTATGGAAATGCAAATTTAAACTAACTTGACATAACATGTCTAAAATAAAATAAGACAATACCAAAATATGGTAGGAATGTATAACAACTGGGACTCTGCTACAATGCCAGTATGATTGTAAAATGTTATAGCCACTTTGGAAAATTTTGTCATTTTCTAATAATGACCCCAAGATTCCACTCCTAGGTATTTATATGAGAGAAATGAAAACTTACATTCATGAATAAACTAATTTTTATATATTTATAGTCAGTCTGTTTATAATCACAGAAAATCTATAAAAAACCTCAGTATCCTTCCATATGAGAAAGGATAACCCAACAGTGGAACATGCATGTAATAGAATACTACTTAGTAATAAAAAGAAATAAACTATTGGTATATGCAAAAACATAGGTGTATCTTTAAGGCAATATTTTGAGTGCAAGAAGCCACAATCAAGAAGTCACATGTGGTATTTATATGACATTCTTGAAATGATGAAGCTATAGTGATGGAGAACAGAACAGTAGCTGCCAGAAGTTAGGGGAGGAGATTAGTGTGATTACTAAGGAGTAGCAACAGGGAATATTTGGAAACTATTCTACATCCTAATTGTGGTGGTGGTTAAAAGAATTTATACATTTGTTAAAATTCACAGAACATACAGCAGAAATATAGTCTCTTTTACTGTAATTCAATTTTACAATGATAATTTAAAAATAAAATGGGAAAGTTGAATGCAATGTATTTATGCTCTTATCTTTATATAATTTTCACTTCAATAGAAAGTTTAATAAATGAATGGTGATGATGATGATAAAACCAGGGTTTAAAGCTTTAACAATGCCTTCTTGGGCTGAGAAATCCAGAAGTAGCAGGTTCATGTATCAAGAGATGAATAGGTAAAAAAATAATTAAGAAATTTTTGCTGATAATTAAATGTTTAAAGTGTATAAATATGAAGTTCTTAATTTTGAAATTTTGGAATAATAACTATTTTAGCAGCTGATCCAAGTATTATAATGGAGATTCATGCAACGTTATGAAAGTAGTGACATTTTTATTTCTTGTTTGACATTCATGTACAGTCTAATTGCTAAGCAGTCCACAAAGAAGGAATCTCTTTTCCAGACATCCTGGTTTCTTACTCTGACATTTCCAGGGTTGCTGCTCCTAAACATATGGTTTATGATGGAACAAAAGGCAAAGTTTTGTTGTCACCTAACTAAAGTACAAAAGAATGTAGAAGTCAATCACCTTTCTTATGTGATTATAATGCAGATCATATATCACGTCCACTAATATATCATTAGCCTTAACATCGTCATATTGCTTCACTTAGCTACAAGTGATGTTGGAAATTGTATGCTCTAACCCGGAAGCTGTGTGTACTGATGGCATTTGGATGCAAGAGTCACATCATTCCCCAAACAGAAAAGGAAAATAAATATTGGTAGATAATCAACAATTTACCAAAACAACAAATGAAATTCAGAGCTGGAGAAGATTTTAAATTAGCCTGATGATGTCAAATACTTCAGTTTAGGTATCAATGCATATACTTTAAGGATACTTAATTTTCATAATAGCATGCTATTTTATATATAACATTAATGAAAATAAGAACTAAATATATATG
>JAQZBX010057577.1:0-17937 GCA_029593785.1 Cabassous unicinctus
TAACAAGATGGAGTCAGTCCCTTGCTAACCAGAGTCAGCCTTTCCTTTGAAGCTTTGAAGCCAGGCATGGGCTTCTCCTCTCTAGCTATGAAAGTCCTGGACGGCGTCTTCTTCCAGTGGAAGGCTGTTTCTTCTACACTGAAAATCTGGTGTTCATCAATGATCTTAGCTAGGTCTTCTGGATAACTTGCAGCTTCTATGTCAGCCCTTGCTGCTTCTCCTTGCACTTTTATGTTACGGAGATGATTTCTTTCCTTAAACCTCATGGACCAACCTCTGCTGGCTTCACACTTTTCTTCTGTAGCTTCCTCACTCCTCTGTCTTCACAGAATTCAAGAGAGTGAGGGCCTTGCTCTGGATGAGGCTTTGGCGCAAGGGAATGTTGTGGCTGGTTTGACCTTCCATCCAGACCATTAAAACTTTCTCCAAATCAGCAATAAGGGTGTTTCGTCTTCTTATTATTTGAGTGCTCGCTGGAGTAGCACTTTAAATTTCGTTCAAGAACTTTTCCTTTGCACTCACAGCTTGGCTCGCTGTTTGGTGCAAGAGGCCTAGCTTTCGGCCTAGCTCAGCTTTTGACATGCCTTCCTGACTAAGCTTCACCATTCCTAGCTTTTGATTTAAGATGAGACGTGGGACTCTTCCTTCCACTTGAACACTTAGAAGCCATTGTAGGGCTATTAACTGGCCTAATTTCAATATTATTGTGTCTCCAAGAATAGGGAGGCCTGAGGGGGGCAGAGAAACGGGATAATAGCCGGTCGGTGCAGCAGTGAGAACACACACATTTATGAATTAAGTTCGCTGTCTTCTATGGGCATGTTTCCTGGACCCCAAAACAATTACAGCAGTAGCATCAAAGATCACAGATCACCATAACAGATATAGTAATAATGAAAAAGCTTTGATATTGCGGAAATAACCAAAATGTGACATGGAGACACAATGTGAGCACATGCTGTTGGAAAAATAGTGCCGACAGACTTGCCACAAATCTTCAATTTGTTAAAAATGAAATATCTGCAAAGCACAATAAAATGAGGTTTGCCTATATACAGAGGTTTAAATACACCATGAAGGCACCAGCAAGTGGCATGAGCAGGTGGCTCGGACTTCTGTGACATCCAGTCCCGCTGCACTGGTGCTTCTCCATCAGTTCACACGTCGGGCCTCACGGAATTCTTTAGGATCAGTTGGCTTAGGAAGAAAACACGGGGCCTGTCTTACAGATTACTCTTCATGATATGCTGGCCTTAGTCAGAAGTGGACCGATGCAGCATAGTAGCCTTTATTTAAGAGCCTTCCTGAAAGACAAGAGTGAAAGTAAACCCTCCCATCAGGCAGAATTTCAAGAAGTGCATCTGGTTTTCCACTTTGTCTCGATGAAAAATGGCCTCAGGTACAGATCTTTACCTGAGCCATATATGGATCTACAGGGAAGCAGCTAACGCTTAGACCTTATGGACAGAACTTGACAAGAAAATAGAAGAGGTAACAAAGAGCTATGGGGGAGAGGAATGAGAAGGAAGTGAAGACTTCTGCCTCCCCTCTGAATGGTAGCTCTTAGTTAGCAGGTGGACAAGATAATTTATTCTGTGAATGTCAGTCAGTCTCTTTTCCCAGCCAACCTGGAGGATGATCAATGAACTTAAATATAAATTTGCTATGGAGGCAGGGATGGAAATATATTGAACTGAAAGTAGAACTCCTCTCACCACAGATGACCTGGCTCCTGCCACTGCTGAATGCACAGCTTGCCAACAGCAGAAGCCATTTCCAGAATCCACATTCCCTAATGAGACCAGCCAACTAACTGAGACGGGTTGAGATGGATTATATTGAATCCTTTCCATTATGGAAGAGGAAATTATTTATCTTTACTGGGGTATAAACATACACAGAGACAGACAGACATATTCTATAATTTATATATATTTTTACAAGTGTGTGTAAGTATGGTGTGTGATTTGTCTTCCTTTCCCGTAGTGTCTCTGGAGAACCACTGTCCAGGTACTTGCAGAATGCCATATTTTCTTTCCTGGTATCCTACACACAGAGCTTCTAACTAAGGAACTCATTTTATAGCAAAAGAAATATGCTCAAGACCATGGAATTAATTGGTCTTATCTTGTGCCCATCACCCAGAAGTAACTGAGCTGACAGAATAGTGGTACGGTCGAACGAAGTTTCAGGAAAAACACCAGCTTGGAGACAAGCCAGGATGTTGTGCTTTGAATCAGTGACTAAAACATGGTTCTCTTACAGAAGATAAGGCTCGGTTCAGAACCTACTTTAAAAAATGTAAAGACAAGCCACGAAGTGACAATAGGCTAGGGTCCAGAATGTTTAATAAACTCCTACAAATTAATTTTTAAAAGTCAAATAACTCCCTTTAAATATGGCAAAATTTAAATGGCAAAAGAGGAACTCCAGATGGCCAATTAACATATTAAAATATGCTCAAGTATATTAATAAGCAGAGAAATGCAAATTTAAACCACAATAAGATATTACTATACGTTCATCAGACTGGATTAAAAAAAAAAACCTGACAGTGTTGAGCATGACGTAAAGTAATAAAAGCTCCCATACAAGGAAGTAAAATACATATAACCACTGATAAGCAGTTTGTCATTAACTAGTAAAGTTAGGTATCTTTTTCCAGCTTTTTAACTTCAAACTTTTTGTCTTTATAGTTTAGATATGTCTTTTGTGAAGAGCATAGCTTTTTAAAAATTCATTTTTATAACTATGTTTTTAATTGGAGCATTTACTATAATTACTGACTGTGTTTCAATCGACTTTAATTTAAAAATTTTTTTTCTTTGTATCAGCTGATATATATTCTCTTCTTGCATTCTTTTAGAATTTTCCCATTTTTTTCATCCCTCTCTCCTATTAGCTAGAAGTTGTACTTTCATACTACTTTTTATTGGTCATTAAAAAATTACCACAGGCATCTTTGACTTCTCAAAGATGTTTTCTCAGGAGCCTTACTCTCCTATTCAAAAATGTTAGAATACTATTTATTTCATTTCTCTTGATTGACATACTACTTTGTCATGTATTTTTACTCTCTGTACACTTTAAATCCCTCAATATTGTTGTCTTATCGAGTCAATATTCATTTAGATTTACCCACATGTATACGCTCCGTGCTGCTCATCTCACCCTGCTTTTCTGAGCTTCCATCTGGGATCACTTTCCTTCTGCTTAAAAATCTCTCTTTTGTATTTTCTTCACTCTGGGTCTGCTGCTGATGAATTCTCTCAGTTCTTGTTTGTCTGAAAATGGCCTTATTTCACCTTCATTCTTAAAGGATATTTTCATTGGAATTCTCGTTTGGCAAATGCTTTTCTTTCAGTACTTTGAATATTTCATTCTTCTGTTTTCTGATTTCAATAGTTTCTGTCGAGAAGTCATATATTTTTCTATTTTTGTTCCTTTAATAGTAGTCTGGGTTTTTTTTGTCATTTTTTGTTTTCTAGGACGTAACAGGGATTGAACCTGGGACCTCACAGATGCGAAGCAGCCACTCAACCACTGAGCTCCACCCGCTCCGCAACAGCAATCCGGTTTATTTCCCCTTTTGGCTCTTTGTTTTTGTTTTTAGCAATTTTACAATGAGATGTCTAACTTTGGGTCTCTTTTCACTTATCCTATTTGGAGTTTGTAGGGATTCTTGAACCAGTGGCTTGATGCCATATATGTTACAGAAAATTCTCAGCAAATCTCTCTTCAAATATGGCTTCTCACCTCTTCCCCCTCCTATTTTTCCAGAGACTCCAACTCCATGTATATTAGACTTTCTCTCTCTTCTTCCTGTATCTTACCCTCTTGTCTGTTTTCCTACTGTTTTGACACTTTCACTTCGTACTAGATATCTTGACTTTTCTTCCAACTCATACATTCTCTCTTCAGCCATGTCTAATCTGCTGTTAGACCTAATCAAATTTTAATTGTTACTTTAGTTTTCAATTATAGAAGTTCCTTTTTCTACGGAAATTCTCAGTTTTTGTCATTCATATTTTTTAATATATTAAGCATAGCTGCTTTAAAGACTGTACCTGATAATTCAATTCAGTCTGTACCTCTGTGAAGTATTATGTTCTTGGTCTTGTCATTCATGTTTTTTGTCTCTTGTGTGCCTGATTATTTTGTTACTGTGTTGGACATTGTATATGAAAAGTTAGAGAAATAGCAGAGACATAGGGAAATGCTATTTATATTTGTTTAGGACATGTGTCTCGGCTGCCCTAATCAACTTCAGGACAACGGCTGGCAGCTGGGTCCCATCTGCCCTGTCACCTGACCCCAGGCAAAGCCTTTGGAGCCTCAGGCAGCACCAGAGGATTATTAGGCCCCTCTGCCGAGCCCTGGGCTCGTTTGCCCCCGGTCCCATGAAGTCATCCAGAATGCTGCTCAGCTTTTCAGCCTCTCAGGAGCTCTTCTTCTTTCTTTCTTTTTTTCTTTTTTTGTTACAAAATGTCACATTTATTGCTTCAGTGCTGTTATATGCAGGATAGGTCTCCAACCAACCTGGAAGGGGTCATTTAAAAATCCAGCCATTTTGACACCTGTATAAAATTATTTTTCTTAAAAAAAATTTTTTTTTGGAAAAGTTATCTTGAGGCACTAAGAGCTCACGCCTTCAGAAAACCCCACAAAACTGTAGCTCCCCTCCCCCAGCGCTTGGTCTCTGGGCTGTGTCCGGTGGTCATGTATATGATTTATTATATGTATAGCAGCCCCCAATTCCACAAGGCCTCAGGGCCTGCGGAGGCCCGTCAAGGAGCACCAGAAGCCAAAAGAGGGAAACTGAGGCAGCGACCTCTGCCAGGGCTCCCAGAAGAGAGGAACCCATGCAGCAGGCAGGCCTGGCAGGACCCTTGCTGCCCCCTGGCCCCTCCTGGGGGCTAACAGAGGCCAGGGGTCTTCTCCCAGGAACGCTGTGTCCCCAAGGGGCCCCCGTATCCCTGACGAGGAGCCTGGATGGACCAGGACGTGGGGGCTGCCGCTGAGCTTCCCCACCCCCCCGCAGGGCGTGAGGGCGGGGGTCTCGGGAGACGCAGCAGGGCTCGCTGGGGCCAGGGAGCTGGTGGGGTGGAGGCACGCAGCCACCGGGAGGACTCTGGGGGGGAAGGGAGTGATGGCTGCCCCCGCAGGCTGCCCCCACCTTGGCTGACACGTGGGGCAGAAGAGGGGGCAGCGCAGAAAAAAGCTGTGGGTCTGGGGTGTGGGCAGGACCCCCCACACCCCCGGCAGCCTTTAGCTGGGCACTGTCGGGCACCGTCCTGGGCCCGGGGACCTTGCCCGGCCTCGGCCAGCCCCGCTCCCTCCGCGCACGGTGTGGGACGTGCGGGGCCCTGGGCTGGGCCTCCGTGGTGGCTGCTGCCCGTCAGCTCAGCCGCTCCTGCCCAAGAAGGCCTCGGCGACGACGGGGGTCTGGGAGGGCCGAGCACCGTGGCCCTGGGGCCCAGACAGGTCCACAGGCTCCAGGAAGAGCAGCTCGGGGTGCCAGGTGGAATGTGGGGCCCAGGCCCAGGGTGCAGGGCGTCAGGGCGAGCAGGCCTGCGGGCAGGGGGCCTCGGGGCCTCTCTCAGGATCTCTTCTCCGCAGGCAGAGCCGCAGCCAAGGCTGAGGCGTGGGTGCCACCCTGATAGGAATTGTAGCTGACCCCCAGGCAGGAGGGCTCTGCCTCACTGAAGGCAGGGGCACTCTCCTTTACACAAAGCGTCACGAGCGTGCCTTCTCTGGTCTCTCCAGGTGACCAGATATGTTATGGAGTTTTTTCGTTTGGACTCAACCAGGAGTGCCGTGTCCTGTACCTGGAAGCCAGGTGGCCTTGTCCTTGTCCTCACAGAGTTCCTGCAGGCCTGGTGCGCCTGTGACGCAGGCCTGGGGGTGGGATGAGGGAGGCGCGCGAGAAGGCTGCCCAGGTCCCCTCTGCAGGCCAGCGCGGCTTGGCCAAGCGCAGAATCAGCTGTCACAGGAGCAGAAGGAAAACCACTGCACCCTGCACAGAGTAAGGCTGCAGAGCCGCCGACTGGACCGGCGT
The DNA here is from genome assembly GCA_029593785.1 of Cabassous unicinctus. NCBI lineage: Eukaryota > Metazoa > Chordata > Mammalia > Cingulata > Chlamyphoridae > Cabassous > Cabassous unicinctus. The sequence goes on from JAQZBX010057577.1 coordinate 6,059, forward strand.
GGCCGGAAGAGCCTGCGGGCTGGACGTGGTGCGCGCCTGGTCAGGCTAGCCAGCTGGCACCCCTGCTCTGCTGGGGGACAGGGTGGACCTTCCCCTTCTCCCCGCAGCTCCGCCCCTGCCTTCTCAGAGCACCCGGGCCTCGCACTGCCGTTCCCACAGCAAAGCTACGAAGTCGCAGCCCAATGCCTAGATTTTTCTAGGGCGTGCTCAGGTCTCTCACATTTTGGGCTTTTTGATCATACAAACAGTCAGGATTAAGATGATCCAGAAATTCTAATATCTTGACCCACCTTTTGTTTTGCCAGACTCGTACAAAACTGCCTAAACTGCCTTTTGTATCTGAAATTAGCAAAAAAAAATCTTTTGCTAGACCACATACTGATTTTTTGGCTAAATAAGTGTCAGCAGCATCAGCTGAGCCCTGCTTGGCTGCCCGGCGTCTGCATGCTGAGCTCTGGGCTGTGTGACCCGGTCAAGGGCGCCCCGCTACCCCCACCCTCTCCGCTGCACAGCGAAATCTGCTGCAGAGACAATGACTCGGCTTTTTCACTGGGGGCAGATTTTGACGCTCAGTTCCAGGAAGCGTTAGCTTTCAGTTCAATGTGTTTCACGGGCCACGTCATCTGCAATTACGAAGGTGACACTTAGGACAATTTTATGGCAAATTGAGTCCCAGAATTACAGCCCCCAGAGGAGCACAGGTTCCTAATGGCCTGTGAGAGCGGGGGCGGGGGGGTCCATGGCAGCTTTTACCAACGCAGCGCTCAGCAGGACCGGGGGGCGCTGCAGTCCCCGTGGAGCCCACCCGATGGAGGAGACACAGCCACTCCTGCAGGAAGAAGCACGGCCCACCCTGAGGGCATGGGAATTTCCTTCTTTCCTTTTTTAGGGCCCAGCCGCTGATTGTTTTCTTCCTCTGGGCATTTACTTCTGCAGGATGAGAAACCCCTGCCTCTAGCACAGCAGAGCGGGGACGCCTGGCGGGGTAATTAATAAGCAAAGCCTGTGACTAACGAGAGCGGCCACAGAGGGCTTTTCTTCCAGCGCTTTCCGGGGCTGCATGGACCTGTGCCTAGCACTGCGGGGCTGTGTAAGACGCCGTCGAGGCAGGCAGGTTCCCACCGTGGGCTGCACGTGAGCGTGACATGGCGACCGAGCGCGCTGGGAACGCGGGGGCGGCCTGCCCGGCGTCAGTGTTCACGCGCTTCACGCTGGGCTGCTGCCGGAGTCTGAAGTGGTTTCAGGGGCCCATTGCCCGTCGCAACCAAATCCACGCTCTGACGCGTCGCGTGGGTCTGTGCTTCCCTTTTGTAGGACCCGCATTTCTGTCTAGAATAAACGAGTAAATCGCATCCTGTTCCTTGCTATTCCGGCTTCCTGTAAAGAACCCGGGTTCCTGCCACATGACTGCTGAATTCATTCGTCCATTGGAAACAGCGGAACCTCTGCCCTAGGCGAGCGCGGGGCTGGGCCCTGGGGACTGTCGCTGCCGCCCCTGAGCTTGCCGCCCCGCAGTGAGGACGCCCTCTCGTGGCGCTCACGGCACGGGGACAGCCCCTGCGACCGCTGGACAGCGAGTCCCCGGAAGAGGGGGTGTGCCTCCGAGAGCAGGCGTGGAAGTGAAGGAACGAACTCTTCTTACAGCGCTTTTTACAGAAACAATGTCCAGCTTACAGAGAAGTGCAAGTACAGAACAGAAGCCCTTCTTCCTAGACTATTTGAGAGGAAGTTGCTGACCTGTGCAACACACCAGAACAGGGGCTCTTAGCCAGGGCTCCGTGAGCTTGAATTGAAAATTCAAAAAAGCCTGATTCTCGTGAGGACGTGCTGGTGCGGGTGTGATGTATTTATTAAGTAACACAAGAGCAGTGTGGGCTTGGTGTGGTTTCTACTTTGACGTGGCGTGCTCTGAGCGCAGTGGATAACTGCCTGCAGAAAGGCTGGTAAGGATGGCGGAGGTGGTTCTATGAAGCCCTGGGAAAACTCACATTTCTAAATGTTTGCCGAAAATGACCGTTTGAACAGATGTTGAACCGTGTTAGGTTATCAGGTATTGAAATTATGGGGAAATTGTAAAACGTAATTTTGAATTATCCTAAAATTTAATTTAAAGACGTGATGTTGAGTGTCATAAAACTACCTGCCGCTACATTCTGAGAAAAGGTCCGTGGTTTCCACCTGCCTGGCAAAGGGGTCCTTGGATCAAAAAAGGTTAAGAACCCCTGGCCTAGAAGGAGTTTTCTATAAAAGCAAAGAGTCTAACTGCGCTGGAGCGGTTGGCGCCTTAGAACGAGGCTTCTGGAAGGCGCTTCCTGCGAGGCGGACACCCAGGAGCCCCATTAGCGAAGCTGGGAGAGTCCTGTGTCCTCTGTGCACCACGAGCCGTGTGGCCTCGGGTGAGCCACCGCCCTGCCCAGCGACATGCCTCTGCAACATGGAAAGAGAGAAGGGAACTCTACGCAGAGTAAGCAGAGGCGGCCTCGGAGGTCTCTTCCAACGCAAACATTTTGTGATTTTATGTCTGGGGGCAGTTTCTTCCACGAGGGTCCAAGGCACTGGGGCACAATCTGTCCTGCTTGCCCACAAGTGCTGAGGTCTGGGCCCCCCACCTGGCTCCAGTGCTCGCCAGGCCAGACTCCTTCCCCCGGGGCAGCCTCCGCTCTGCCGTCCTCCAGGTGCCTCCTGCCCTCCAGCCGCCTCAAGCTCGACAGTTCCAGCCAGAGACCAGTCCTCTCGTACCTGTGTCCGTGCGCTTACTCAGAATTCCCCTCTTCCCCCAGGTTTCCCTGGAAACTTTCGGCTCATTCTATCTGACCTCTTCAAGCTTTCCCCAGAAAACTTACCACATTGAAATAACAGCTTATTTCTTTTCCACATCTCTGGAGGAAAGGGCCTGGGTTTCTTTCCTCTTTGTAGCCTCGGTTACGCTTCTGTCTTGGCACAAAATCTAGGCCGTCATGCCATGAACGTGCGCCAGGCACTCTGGTGGGCTGCGCAGGGAATGCTTGTGCCCTGGAGGAGCTCTCCAGCCGAGAGCGGGAAGTGGTAAAATAATCACCATGGAGAGGGAGAGTGTAATTGCCGTGGAAGTCGAAGCTTGAGCTGACAGGGCCGCTCACAGGACGGGCGCCTTTCAAAACTGAGGCGTCGTCCATTGAACGGCGTTCACGTGCCTTGGGCTTTGCCAACAGTGCCTTGCCGGGGGCAGCGTCGGAGGTGTCTGCTGGACCAGAAGCACTATGAGGGTGGCAGTTTGAGGTTATTTTATGAATCCCAAAAAAGAAAGATTGTTTGTGAAGTCCTCTGCGTGTGACACCCTTTGCGTTAAATTCAGCTGAGGTGTCTTTGATTAGATTACCTAAAATGGGGGCTTTTTTATTTGACCACGTCAGTGAAGCATGACTCAGGTTGAGCCCCTGCCCGCTTGGTGGGTAGGTGGGTCCAATATAAACAGACTCACATCAACACACAGGAAGAGAGAGCTCTGCCATTTGGATCCTGCCGTGTGACAGAAAGGAGAGGCTCAAACGCTGAGGCCCCGGGGAGAAGAGCCATTTGCCTGATAGCTCACGGCTGACCTTGGGAGGAGAGCGGAACAGCCGAGACTGGTACAGGAGGCCCAGAAAGAAACAAGCCCCACGCCAGGAGAGAGAGGAAGCCCTGTGCCAGCTCGCAGCTGAAGTCAGGAGGAAAGCAGAGCAGCTGAGCCTGAGAGAGGACGGCCGGAGGGGAAGGCTGAACCCTCGCAGAGCTCCGCGGATCTTGCTTCACCACGTGGCAACTGACTTTGGTGAGGAAGCATCTCTGCTGGTGCCTTGATCTGGCCTTGGAACCCAAGCTTTTACCCCCAAATAAATCCCCCTTATAAAAGCCAAAAGCGTTCTGGCATTTGCGTCGGCACCGCTTTGGCGGCCTGCTGCAGGCATGGCCCAGCCTCCTCACAGCTGTTCCCAGGCCGAGCACCGCATCTGACACTGTGGGCACCAGTGCACAGCTGCGAGATGCATGAACGGATGCACCGCCAGGGCCTCCTGCCTGCTGTGCTCTTTCCCAGCTCCCCGCTCACCTGCTGACTCATCCCTGTCCCAGGGTGTGGGGTCTCTGACCTCAGCGGGGCGGTGCTGGGGATCAAAGGCAGGTGCCGCTCCATAAACCTGAGCTTCCTGCCGGGAGCTGCGCAGCTCACCTGGTTGGGGCTCAGATGCCCTCAGGACCTGTTTAGGCTCCTGTCAATGCACCTTCTTTAAAGTTCTGTAGCTTTTAATAAGGGCCTTAGAGATTCCTTCCTTTGCAACTGGAATAATTCAGGCCCCCTAATTGGGGTTTGCACAGCGCTGTTGGGTGGAAGCTCCTAACAAGGGTTTTTCTTTTTTCTTGCTGGCCTCTCCCAAAGGGCGCTCTTATGAGAGAAAAGGTTTCGCAGAGGCAGGGGGCCCAGCCTTCCCGCCGGGACCTCTGCACACCCCCTACCGTGCAGGGGAGCTGGGGGCTGTGGCTGCAGCAGGAGCCCCCGAGCCAGCCCCTTCCCTGTGCCCGCGTCCCTGAAGGCTGCCTTCAGAGGGCAGCCGGGAGGCCTGGCAACCTCAGGAGACCTTGAGCTGCCGGAGCTGCTTTTCCCGGCACTTGGCAGCACGTCCTGCAGCCTATAAAAACCAGGGGATGCCTAACAGGTTTGGGATGAGGAAAGCAGGCCGGGGGAGGAGAGAGAGGAGGCCCCAAACGCACCCACGGGGAGCAAAGGGGCCGGGTGGGTGTGGCGACGGGGTTGTTGGCGGTCTGTCCAGGTTTGGAAGCTTCCAGAAAGGAAACTGGAGCAGGAGCCCGGGGCTGAGCACTGTTGAAGGAGGTGGGCTTCTGAGCCTCCTCACCTGCAGCCTCTCCTGTCCTGAAATCCAGGGCCCCTCAGCGCTCAGGGCAGGTCTGCTCCAAAGCGAATTCTTCCCTCTTCCCGAGTTAAAACAGCCCCTCCCAGGAAAGCGGAGCCCCAGGCAGCGTCTTAGCCCGTCCTGGAAGTGATTCAACTGGGCGGCTGAGGACACTGTCCCGGGCATTTGCGCTTTGGAAAAGGGGCGTGGTCAGTCCTGGGGCGCGGCGGAGCTGCTCTGGGACCCCCGGCCCCCATTCGCGCAGCCTGCGCTGCACTTTCCACACCTGCTCTGGGCACGAGCCGGGTCCCTGGCCGGAGGCGAGCGTGCCCAGTGCCCAGGGCCTCCCACACGCCCCTCGATGAGAGTGCAGATGGCGACCAGAATCCCCAGGAGAGCTTTCCAAACGATGCGTATTTATAACGCTGGCCCCCCTTTCCCAGACCCTCTGTAGCTTCAACACTGTGCACGCACCAGGCTGGACAAGGGGCCACAGAACAGGCTCTGCCCCCTGGAACCCTCGTGTTTGGGCCCGAGACACCATGCTGCATGGAGAAAGGTGGGCAGCAGGGAGAGCTGCCCCACTCTGACGCCTCGATGCAAGTTTAAGTGGACAAATAGCTGAATCCGGGGAAGAGAGGCTGGGGAGGAAGAGGCGGCCGTGTCGGGCTGGCAGGGAGGTTCCTAGCACAGGCCAGGCTGCACGCTCTCAACGTGCATAAGGTGCCGCGTAGGTTTCAGGCCTTTCCCTGCGGCTCTTTCTCGTCTAGGGATTTGTCCTAAGCGACTCGTGAGAGATGTGAGAGATGTATGTCCAAGCATGTCTGTCACATGTGGCTTATAATGGCAAAAAAGTGGGAATAATCTTAAATTCAATAACAGACTAGTAGTACATAAATGACGGCCAGTCTGTGTGCTGGAATGTTCCACAGCCTTCAACGGTCACGGGCAGGACCGCGTGCGATGGCTGGGGAAGGAAATGTTCACGGGGACGTAGTAAGGGGGAAACGGGCAGATTCCAAAAGCGTTATGTCCAGGATGATCTGAAATTTGTAAAAAGACATGTTCATATGTGTCTATTAAATAGCAGTATTTCTCTCTTGGGTGGGATTAAAGATAATTTTTATTTTCTATTTCCAACTTCAGTGGTCCCGGTTTTTTTCCCCAAAATCTCTTTCTGGGTCTCTGCCTCCTCCTGGGGGCTCAGGGAAGCCGTGGTGGACAAAGCCTTTGCTTTCAGTTTTGTCCTGAGCACACTCAACGTGGCGAATTTTACACGGGCTGAGCGAGGACAACTCACCAACAGTTTAAAAAGGGACCCGGCGCGCGGGCCGCTCGCCGCAGCGCCTCCCGGGGGCCGGGTCGCCTCCTGGGCTGGGTGTCCAGGCCGCAGAGCCCCCGGCACGGCCTCCCCAGCCCGGGGCCGCCCGCATGGCCGCGCAGCGCGGGGCGTCGTGGGGGTGGCGTGCGGGGCGCGAGGGGCTGGACCCGCCGCCGCTCTTGCGCCTGGTCGGCCCACCAGGGCTGGGTGGGAGTAAAGCGGGCGGCCGGCCGCCTGCTGGGCCCCGGGGGCGCCACCGCCTGCGCAGCCTGTGCCGGGGGCAGGACGGGGGCTCTTCCCCGGGCAGGGCCGGGGCTGGGCTGCGGGAGGGGGCGGGCGGCCTTTCCCGCACGTGGCGGGGCGGCTGTGAGGGCTTCTGCCGGCCAGGCTCAGCCTGACCGCGCTTCCTGGGGCTCGGAACCTCCTTATTTATCAACACCCGTCGCAGTGTCTGCGACAAAACGGGTGCGGGAAAGCTGGCTCAGGGCTGCCGTGTCGTGCAGAGCAGGGGTCTAAGTGCTCCACACACGCCCTCGGTCCCGGAGGCCCAGGCGCCGCCGGGAGGCCCCGAGGTCGAGCAGGCCAGCCCCGCGGGGACTTCGCGGCACAGGCTCCGTCCCTCCCCTGCGCTCTCGCTGCGCTGGGGCTGCAGGAGGAGAGGCCCGGGGGCGCCCGCTGCCTGGCCGGGGCTGCGGGGTCGAGGGGCTCTCTAGGCGGGCGCCGGGCGCAGCAGCAGCCCTGGGCAGGGCACGGGCGGGCCGGCCCTCCTGCAGCTCCGGGAAAGGCGCCACCTGCTCCTTGTGTGGGTCTGTCCCGTCCCCAGGGGCATCTGGCAGGGACACTGTGGTGCTGTGGTAGACAAAATGGCCACAGAGCCGGAGCCTAAAAGATGGGGCTGTGAAGGACAAAAGTAATAGTAACAATTCTGAGAGCTTGACGGCTCGAGACAACTACAGCTAAGCCCACGTGCTTGGCGGGTCTTGTCCCCCAAGGGGGGCTCACTTCTGATGGGCAGTGAGGACCTGCCGTCCCCACACAGCACCTCTCCCCGCGGCGGAGGCTCCGCCTGGGCTTAGCACAAGACGCGGCCTAGGCCGCGCCGGCTTCCGGAGCGCGGAGAGGCAGAGGCCTTGGGAGCGGGGATGAGAAAGGACTCATCTCCTCCCAGGGGAATGGCCACGGGTTCTCTAAAGAGGACCAAGGAGCTCTGCTTTTAGGGTTCAGGGAGGACGCCGGGGACAGAGCCGCGCCCGGCAGAGCAGGGGCCTTGCCAGAGCCAAGCGTGCGCATCTGCTTCCAGAAACACCCCCAGCCTCGTCTTGGGACCGTGGGGCTCGGCTGGCGGGAGGAGAAGGGCCGCGGCAGCAACGTGGAGGAAAGGCCCGACAACGGTGCTCGCGGCTGCGCGGGGGGCCGCTCCTCCCCAGGAGCGCGCGTCCCAGTGCTGCTCTGCTGTGCTGACCCCTTTGAGCCGCGACCGGCAGTGTTCAGAGCCGGCAGGCCTGCAGCAGCTGAGGACGCCCTGTCCTGTCGCACAGCCCAGGGACACGGGTGGGGAGAATCCCTGGCTGCCCAGTAACTGTCGCCGTCAACATGGAGCTCCCAGCATGCTGCGCACAGTGTGGCCACGGCCGCGGCCCACACCCGGCTCGGCTGCTGCCCCACTGCGGGCTGCGCAGGCCCCATGTCAGGAGTCCTCAGGCCAGTGGCTCAGCGAGGACGACCCATCCCAGGCCTCGAGTTGCTCCCCCCTTTACAGAAGGATAAGGTGGATAGAGAGGAATTTGTGACTCTGGGTAGAGTAAACGTGAACATTTAATGCCACCATAGTTTGATTCTTTTAAACACCAGATTCTTTTTCGACAACATTTTACATTCATATGCCACAAAAAGTCAGATCTTAGGCAGCAAACAACGTCTTCACACTGGAAATGGCACAGAGCTCAATGGATTCATGGCATCAGTTTGTGGGACTATAACTCTCTTTTCTGGACTGTTCTCCAGGCAACCGGCTTGTACGTATCATGCTACAGCCAACGGCTGACGTTTACAGAGCGACCCAAAGGCCGCCCCCAGAAAACAGGCTGTCAGGCCTGCCCGAGAGAGAGCAGGTGGGTTTCTGACTTTAACAAATGAGCTTTAAAAAATATCTGAACCGTAAACATTTACGAGCTGAGAAGTTAACTTTTAAAACTACCCATCTCTTATCCAGTTAAACAATGAACATAGAACAACGGTGTTAACCACCACCACCGAACCTTGAAACAAAGCTTTACGGACGTCCCGGCACAGTAGATGCACTTGCGCAGGCCTTGCCTCCAGTCTCACGGGCCCCCTGTAGACGGGCGTATTTATACACACACACACACCACGCGTCGCGGTGGAACTGGAGCTGGCGGTGCCGCGAAGATGACTTAGCACGATGTCCTCACTTTACAGATTAGCAAGCTGAGATCCAGAGAAACTGGGTGACGCATCCACGGCCACAGGACTGTCAAAGCTGGTAAGAGAACCCAGTTTCTGAGCGTGCCACACACCTGTCCACACAGGTGCTCAGAGGTGGGTGTGTGGTCACACACACACACACACACACACGTCGGCTGCAACGCAGCTGCCCGGGAAGCACGAGCCCTGCCCGCGGGTGGACTGGGCCGCGTCGCGCTGTGGAGCTGCTCAGCGACGCTGGGCCCGCCTGAGCCGTCGCCGTCCGTTTCTTCATCTACAGACCGCCAGCCCAGCCCTTACTTCTTCCAAGCACTTCCCACCAAACACACCGTTTTCTCTTCAGACCATCCCACAAGGGCAGCTGTTAGGACCCCAGCTTTCCTGGGGCCCCGAGCCCAGCGGAGCCCAGTGGCCTGCCCGGCTGCGCAGCTGGGGGGCGTCCCCCTGGCTCGAGCCTGTGCGGCCCGGGCTAGCTGCCTCTCGGCTGGGACGGCGACCCCAGCCCCTCCCTGCCGCTCCGGGCGCAGCGACGGGACCAAGCGCCTTCAGCTTTACGGGCTGTAAGACTCGCTGAAGTGCTTTGGTTTCCCCAGAAAAAACAAGTACTAAAATTCAAGGGAAGAAATTCCGGTGCTTTCCTAGAGCCCCTTGGGCAGCACTGGGCGTGGGATGGGGGCTTGGGGAGTGCGCGGTGGAGCAGTGGAGGCGGCCGGCCCCCTTCCACCTCATTACCCAAGCTCGTGTCCAATTCTAGAGGAGGAGCTCTGTGCCCGTCGGTGCCACAGGAACGGCTCGAACGGAGCCCTGTTCTCCCGGCTCGTTGACCTCTCCTCCCCCAGCCCGAGTCTCCGGGAGCTGAGTGGGGAGAAATTATCCGCAGACAGAGCACGGCACGCGCCGCAGTGCAGCGCACCGGGACGGCACTTCCAAGCACGGTGTGTAGATGGATCACAGGACACAAGCTACGCCGAGAAACAGCATCTGAGCTGACAAGTGCTACAGCGTCTTCCTGAACCGAGGACGGCCACGCGGGCTGCGGGCAGCGCGGGCAGGGACGTGCCCTTCTCTTCCTGACGGTAACTCCTACGCGTGCGTAAAGCAGACAGGCGCTGCCTGCGTCCCGGCCCCCGCCCAGCACACGTGGGCTTCGCCAACGTCTACACCAGGGAGCACTGATCTTACACAACAGAGGCTTGGTACGGCCTCAAGGCCCACTCGAGGTCCACCGCCGTGACATCACCTGTTTCGAGCAGGGCCACTCAAAAGCAGAGCGTGCTTTAGGGATCACTTAGCGTCTAAGAATTTAAGATTTTTATTTTTGAGAAGATGAGCTTAACATACAAAAGCTTTTCTTGGGTTGGAAGATTATCTGGAAATAATGAACAGTTTGTAATAAAACATGTATTCTGACAGGGAGAGTAAATGACACAATTTATGCATTTTTACCCACAAATGTTGACAGATATATGCTGGAGGAGGAGAAAGAGTGTATAGTTAAAAGGAACAGCATGTTTCGACCACCTGCTGCCCCTCACACTTAGACCCACTTGCTGGCGGCGCAGGGAAACTGAGCCTTGGCTTTGTTCCGTGTGGCACAGAGAAGAGAGGATGCCTGGCCTTGTCTGCAGAACCCAGGCCTCGGGCGGCAGGGTGGAGAGTGCGCCTGCATGGCAGAAACTGGGCGCCACGGCACGGGGTCGGGCCCGGGGACGTTGGGATTGGGCTGCGCACTCACCGCGGGCAGCGAGCACGACTTAAACCGTTCCCTGCTAGCACGGTTTCAGGGTTTAGAGCACACTGCCTTTAAGAGTTAGGAAGTGGACTTGCTAGTCGCTTCTTGTGCAGCTTGAAATCTTCTTTGGAGTAAGGGACATGAATACATTCAGTGCATCCCTTGTCGGTAGCCCTGGTCACAGACCAGTGGCCAATGACCCAGGCAGCTCTGCTGGCATTTAACGGGTCCAGGGCCTCTGCCAGCCCTGCCTCTTATCCCAGAAGCCAAGGTCAGACGCTGCCTCCAAATAGCAACAAACAGTAAGCGGCGAGGGTTCATGAACTCACCAGAAAGAACGACGGGCACTGGAATCTGAAGCCTGAAGGTGGCGAGGATGTACGGTGCACAGGCAGGTGGCACAGCAGCAGCGCCAGCGCCAAGCTCCAGGCTGACGTGGGGCCCGAAGGAAGCCACCACCACCTGCAGCCACGCAGCGACGCGAAGCTTAGGGCTAAACCAGCACAAACTGGGCCGGTTCCTGCCCGTCGCGTTCCCGCGTCGGGCATGCGGCTTTTCACCCAGCATCTGACGTGCGGGTCCCTAGTGCGGCCCCTGCCTGTGCCACCGCAGGACCATCTCAGCGCCCCCTGCTCTGAACAGCTACTGGAGAGAAAGCAGCAGGCGGAGCGTGCAGGTCTCACACCTGTAGAGGCTGCGTTAGGGGCAGCGTCCCCGGGACGCCTAGGGACATTCAGGACAAAGCCAGCGACGTGCCTCACACACGACACGCGCTTCCCCGCATGCAAGACCGCGGCTTCTTTTTGGCTCTTAGTTTTCCTCTGCCGCTAGTGTTCAGACAAGGAATCAGGGCTGACACAGCTAAACGTTAATTTCAAATATACATTTTCTGGTCCTTTCGCTTGTGAATAATGCAAAAGAAATCGGTCTGTGCCAGCCCCTTGGCCTCCCTGGCTTATCTATCACCAAAGCCAAAGGAAGGCCGGGAACGACATCATTGCCCACCGTCAGACGAGGCGCTGTTCAGTTGTTCCTCCTTCAGGACGGCTGTCCGTACCTGCTCCACTCTGCCTGAAGACGACCATCTCCACGTAGTCAGTTTATAAGGAGAGGCAGGAACAGGCACAAAGTATCTTACGGTTCAGTATTTCTTCACATAGTTTATTAGTAGTTGGTAAGTTCAGATGTTTGCGTCTCATAGAGATCAAAAAAAAAGGCCAGAATGGACAGCATCCATGCCAAGTTGTCCTAAACCGCGGCCGACGGAACCCTGGGAGCTTGTTCCACGAGCGGCAGCGGGAGGCAGCTTGGGAAGATGCTCTGACTTGGTAAGGGGACTCTTGGTCTCATTCAACACTTTGGTGTCTAATAATGTCTAACAGTAGGTTTAGGCAAGAGGCAAGCTGCCGCCTCCTGCCCCAGGAGAGGTCCCTCTGACGTGGATTTTAAACCTCTGTCGATTTCTCCACCTCGTCTCCCTCCAGGAAAGGCCCCTGGGGCTCTGAGCGAAGGACAT
>JAQZBX010057578.1:0-17927 GCA_029593785.1 Cabassous unicinctus
AGTCCACTCTAGTCCATAGCTCTTCCCCCAATCCTGAGGGGACTGGAATGGTGATATCCACTCCACCTCCAAGTGAGAGTGGACTTATATCCCATGGATATGGTGGATGGGATATATCCTGCCTTCATCTGCAGGCTCTCTCCATTCCCTGGGATGGCCGTTGTCCATCATCGTCTCCTCACCAGGTGACTTGGGTGAGTCCATTGAGCTGTAGAGTAGGAGTTGCAGCTCCACCGAGATTCCAGGCACAGCTGGCACATAAGCAGGCCAGAGGCTCCAGTCTCTGGAAGTGCACCTACAAACTCCAGCCTCACATATAGGTTTGAATAGAAGGGACTGATGGACCATGTGCAGGGAGGACTTGAGTCCAACTGTGTCACTCTCAGGAGCACAGATTCCAAAGTAGAGCCCACTGATAAGGCGTCAGTCTCTGGGGCTATCCCCCCTTATATAGAACCTGGGTGTCTCCAGAGCCCTCAGGAGCCCCTCTGTGTGGGGTGATTTTAATAGAGAAGAGATTTGCCTCCCTCCCCCTAACCACCCAGTTTTTCAGTTCTCAACTTAAATAATTGCCAAAGGAGGATCTTCTCTGACTTTAGACTAAAATATATTCCTCTGCTAAATGTTTTCAGTCTTGACCTTGTACATCTTTGGGTTTTTAGAGCACACAGTGTCTGTCACATGGAAGACATACAGTAAAAAATTAATCAGTAAATGACAGAACTTTGTAGAAATCATCGATTTTCCTTAGTTAGCAATCTCCCATCCTGATGTGCAAGCCATATAGCACTTAGTCTCTTCAATGCTTTAAATATTCTGTTTTCCTCCAGGGTAAGTGCTAGAGGCAAAGCAAGCAGCAGCGACCCAAACCATGAAGAAATGAGTAGAATGAATATTTATATTCTCTCTCAACTTCCAGTTCCTGTGACATTTTGAAAAAGAAACATTGAGACCTCCTCCATCTCCAACAGTTTCTCAATTTTGCATTCTGCTTGTTCATACTCTAAAGCAGTAGAGTCTGCTAGTCTTTACTGAAAGAGGATGGTGTAGATGCCTCAAAGTGAGAGGAAGGAAAATTCTCTCAAGGTCTAGGCTTTTATGAAGCTGCCTGTGACAGTTGAAGTGCTGTAAAGGAGTGGTTCTCAGATCAGCCACATCAGTATCTCCTAGAAACCACAATGTAGCTTCTAAGAGCCCAGCAATCTGTGTTTTAACAAGCCTCTATGGTAATTCAGATATATTCTAAATTTTGAAAACAGTTCCTTAAAGAGTGGAATCCTCACTTGGCCTGACCAACTTTGCTTGTTTATCATGTGACACATCCTTTCGGATGCCAGCTGTTCAACTTGTCCCATTCAGAGAGCTTTTGAAGTACAGTTTTCTTCATGATAGCCACATGTAGTGATAAATTACTTTTTACCTGTTCTGGCTCTAGCTGTCTTTTTTTTTTTTTTTTTTCCTTTTAAATAACCAAAATGAATGCCTACTATGTAAATAAATGTACATTGAAAGTTTAGCTTTATCTGTACTTTCACCTCTTAGTGTGTTGTAGAGTTGAATATTAGTTGTCCTTTTAATTTTAAATATTTTTGGCTGTCTGATTTACATAATCAAATCTTAGAGAATAAGGAATTATATATTATTAACTCATAACAAATTAATTAGTAAATATTTATTGATTCCCTACTGTTTTAGTTTCCTAGCAGCCAAAACAAATACCATGCCATTGGTTGGCTTAAACAATGGGAACTATTTGGCTCACGGTTTTGAGGCTAGAAGTCAAAAATTGAGGCGCCATCAAGGCGGTACTTTTTTCCAGAAGGCTGTGGTGTAGGGGCTCTGTGCCCATGATCCTTGGTCCTTAGCTTTTCTATCACATGGCCGTCTTTTCGGCTTCTGGATGCTCTCTCTGGCTTTCTCTCTTTCTCTCTCTCTTTCTTTCTCTCTTTCTGTGACTTAAGTAATAAATAGAATTAAGGCCCATTCTGATTCAGCTGGGCCACATCTTAATTAATGTAACCTCATCAGAGGTCCCATTTAGAAGAGTTCATACCCTCAGGATTGGATTAATTTCTAAGAACATGTTTTTCTGGGGTACCACATAGCTCTAAACCACCACATCTACCATGTGCAATCACATGGTATCTCAACTTATTTAACTTACTATTGACCACACACATGTAACTAATCAATGTTTCTCACAGGGGCTTAAGGAAAACTAATCTTCTTGGTGTAGTATTCACTAAGAATGAGTTTTGGATTCCTTCTTTATTCCAGATCCCTTCATGATGCACCATGATGACAGCCTGGCAGATTTGCTCTTTCTCCCCAGTGGAACAACAAATGCCTTAACATTTACAGAACAAAAGGATCACTCAAAAGACAGTTATGGTATGGTTTATCCAACTGGATTTACTCTTTAACTCCAAACCATCATTGTGGCCTTTCGCTCATCATCTTAGGCAAAATCATGTTTAGGCATTCTGGCTTTGACAGAGCATTCTCTATAGTTAGTCAAAGGAGAGAATTCACAGACGGGCAGCTCAGAAACTGCTTACCTCCTCGTCATGGGACTTGGAGTCCTATAATCTAGGACCCAGTTCTGTCTCCACGTTTTAATAGCTCATGGCCTTAGGTAAGTTACTTATCCTCCCTAAACTTTGCTTTCTTTATTTATAAAATAGGGCCAGTACTAATCTTGTTTTTTTTTTTTTCTTGTTTCTTCTTTATTTTTATTTATTTTTTGTTCAGCATTATTCTTAAAGGTTGTAGTGATGACTAAATGAAATTATGTGAAACCACTTAGCATAGTGTCTGGCACATAGTAAATATTAAACATATCTCAGTTATCAATAATAGCATCCTCAATTCTTGTTTGGATAACTTTTAAATGAATATGGTCAGGTTGCTCATCATCTGTAAGTCCCACTTCAAACAATGCTTATAATTTTGTATTTGTAAAGATCCTGACTAGTAATATATTTCTTTTTTTTAATATACTTTTTTGTTTTTATTTTTTAAAAGAAACTTAGATTACATAAATGTTACACAAAAAATATAGGGGATTCCCATATGCCCCGCTCCCTAGCCCTCCCACATTTTCCCACATCAGCAACATCCTTCATTAGTGTGGTACATTTGTCACAATTGATGAACACATCTTGGAGCATTGCCACTAAGCAATGATTATAGTTTACATTGTAGTTTACACTCTCTCCCGCACATTTTTGCAAGTTATTACATGATATACAATAGCCTGTATCTGTCATTGAAATGTCATTCAGGATCATTCCCAAGTCCCAAAAATGCCCCCAAATTACACCTATTTTTCCCTCTCCCTCCGCTCAGAACCTCCAGTGGCCACTGCCTTCACATCCATGATAAAAGTTCTTCCATTGCTAGGATCACAACAAGTCTACAGTAGAACAACTGTAAGTCTACTCTAGCCCATCGTCTATTCCCCAGTCCTGAGGATTCTGTGATGGTGATGCCCATGCCACCTCTAACTGAGAGGGGGCTTAGGTCCCATGGGGCAGATGGATGGGACTTTCTTACTTGCAGTTGCAGTCTCTCTCTGTTCTTTGAGATAGTCATTGTTAGTCATCTTCTTGTTAGTTGTCCTGGGTGAGCCCAATGAACTGGAGAGTAGGTGTTGCAAGTCTGTTGAGATTCAGGGCCCAACTGGCACATGGGCAGCCCAAAGATTTAGGTCTCTTGGACATACAATTATCAACTCTAGTACTAACTATAGGTTCAAATAGAGGGGCAGCAGAGCCATGTGTAGGGAAAACACAACTGAATCCAACTCTGTCACACTGGGGAGCTAGTAATATATTTCATTTACGCTTTTCTTTGAACTGAAGATCTCTTGGGAGAAGGACATTAAAAGAGTTGACTATTGGGGAGCAGATGTAGCTCAAGTGGCCGAGTGCCTGCTTCCCATATACGAGGTCCTGGGTTCGATCCTTGGTACCTCCTAAAAACAAACAAATAAACAAACAAAAACAACTCTCATTAGGGAGCGGATGTAGCTCACTAGTTGACCACCTGCTTCCCATGTACAAGGTCCTGGGTTAAATCCCGGTACCTCCTAAAAAAAAAAAAAAAGTTGACTATTGATGCCATCCATCTAGTCTCCTGATACATTGGTTTTGGCTTTGACTCCTGTTCTTTCAGCTCATCAGCTAGTCAGTCATCTAATTGTGTTGATTTCTTTCTTTACAGCATCTTTCTTCTATTCCCATCTGTTTTCCTCTGCTTTTCACTAGTGAAACCCTTTGCTGCATATGTAGATCTCCTAACCAGCCTTCCTGAGCCCTTTCTAATCCATTCTGAATATACCTGCTATATTGATCACCTGAAGCTCCATTCTGTATTTATCATGATATTTTCATGATGAAGACCTTAAAAGGCATCCTATTTTCTTTCTCTTCAAATCTAAATTTCTGTTTGGCTTTCAAGGTCCCTCTTCTGTTGTTTGTTTTAATTTTATTTTCCAAAATTCTCATTCTTTTGGCATTTTTGTGCCTTTCGTTGCTCAGAGTGTTCTCCATCCTTGAAATTGACTCCCGTCCTCTCTTCTCTTGCTTCTCCTCTGATTTATCTAGTTTTTCATAATTTGCAAAAGCATTTTCACAATATTATATTCTAATGTTGAAAAGGGAAGTGTTAATGGCATTTTACAGATAAGGAAATTAGGGCTCATAATATACACTACATTACATAGGTTGTGATGTTGGAGCTGGAGCTCAATTTTGGTATTTTTAATCTTTGTAATCAATATAGAAGTCAGCCAATAAATAGTGATTAATGGCACTAAAAAGGTATAGTAATACTATACCTTCTGGAAACTACTAGCCCAAACCTGAAGAATATCAGCAGTTTTTCCTTTAAAACTTTCTTGCTTTGTTTTTCATTGGTTCTTAGGTCTGTGTCTTCATGGCAACATATACAGCTGAGTTTAAAAGTCAAGTAGCTTTTTTCCCCGGTGTTGACCAAGTTTTAGAAGTGTGTTTGTTTGTGTTTTAATATTAGGTATGCCTCCCTGTGATACATTTGCTCTAGCAACTGGTGGTGTATCTCGGGGGTGGTCTATGGAAGACCCAAATTCTCCACTCTCAGCATCCTTTATTTCTCCAGAGTCTATTATACAACCTCTGCAGTCCACAGCAGGTAAGTTATTAGCATCCTCCTTTATCAGTTAATGGATACAATATCAATAATCGATATATGTTATCAGGCTTTTTTTTTCTTAGCAGCTTACTCTGGATATAGATAAAAATTTCAGAACTGTCACAAATGTTTTAAAGCTTATATTACTAGAAGAATTATAGTTGATATATGAACACTTTTGGGTCAGTGGAAAAAGTAAATCCCTTCTTAATTCAGTGCAGATTTAGAACTCTGTTTTTTCTTGATAGAATAAGTAGCCAGCTTTCTCACAAGGTTCCCTTTCTGAAGCTAATTGTGTACCTTGTTATTGTTTTTTTTGTAACAACCTGTTTTTTTTCTCTACTTTGCCTTTCCTCCCTATACTACTTATCTTCCTGATAGCCTATTCTTCCAAGTGCTGAGATTGTCAAAAAGCAGAAACTCATTACTTGGACAATTTCTTAGTTATGTTTAGGGTGTTAAAGTCACAAAAGCCAGTTACTCCTGTGCCCAAAGAAAGTAAGCTTTGACTTCAGAGCTACAAATAGACAATAATGGTTCCTATATTTCCAATTTATTTCCCTTAGAACCAGCTGAGCAGGTAGAATTGGCATCAGCAAAAGAGAGGGCATCAACAGAATCATTGGAAATAATGATGGCACTGAAGGCTGCTGACATGGCACCATTTAGAGAAACAGAGATGGCCCTGACCAAGGATGTGGCACCAGCAACAGAAACAGAGGTGGCATTGGCTAAAGACACGGAACCACTCACCAAATCAGATGTGGCCCTGGACGAGGACATTGAACCATCCATCAAAACAGATGTGGCACTGGATAAAGATCTGGTACCATCCATTGAAACAGATGTGGCACTAGCCAAGGACATGGAAGCATCCATCGAAACAGATGTGGCCCCAGCCAAGGATGTTGTATTGTCCACAGAAACAAAGGCATCTTCACCCAAGGGCATGGTACCAACCACAGAAACTGAGGTACCTCCAGGCAAGGATGTGACACTGTCCAAAGAATCAGAAGAGGTGTCACCTATAAAAATGGATTTGGCCCCTGCTGAGGGCATGGTACCACCCAAAGAAAGAGAGATAGTCCCAGCCAGGGGTGTGATATCACTCTCAGAAATAGAGGTGGCACTGGCTAAGGACACTATATCATCTGCAGAAATATCCCCATCCAAGCAGGTGGCTCTGCCCTCAGAAACCAAGGTGGACTTGGCCAAGGATGTGGCACTGCCCATAAAAACAGAGGTGGCCCCAGTCAAAGATGTGGCTCTGTCCCCAGAAACAGAGGTGGCCCCGGTCAAAGATGTGGCTCTGCCCCCAGAAACAGAGGTGGTCCCGGTCAAAGATGTGGCTCTGCCCCCAGAAACAGAGGTGGCCCCAGTCAAAGATGTGGCTTCGCCCCCAGAAACAGAGGTGGCCCTAGTCAAAGATGTGGCTTCGTCCCCAGAAACAGAGGTAGCTCTAATCAACGATGTGACTCTGCCCCCAGAAACAGAGGTGGCCCCAATCAAGGACATATCTCCACCTCCAGAAACAAAAGTGGCCCTGGCTAAAGGTGTAGCTCCACCCCATGGTACAGAGGTGACTTTGGCCAATGACATGACTCTAGCTAAGGATGTTGCACCATCCTCAGAAACAGAGGTGGTATCCACTCCAGTTAAGGACATGGAAGTTGCACAGATGCATGAAGGAATAAGTGAAGATTCCCAGTTAGAATCTCTTCTGGATGAGGGGCAGTCAGCGGCACCAACTTTCATTTCACCAGGTAAGGGGCTTATGCTTGGTCTTAGTATTTCTATCTAGCAGGGTGTAGTCTCCAGAAGGGTAAGGGACAATCATGCTAGGTAAAATGAAGTCAGTCACACTGTACATTGCAAGTCTGTTCACTTTCCCACTCTACTAGACATGTCTTTTTCACCTTCACCCTCTTCCAAACCTTCCACACCTTCTCCCTCCTCATTCTCTGCTGATCTTCCTATTTTATAATTTAAGCAATAGAGGAGAACATCCACAAACTCACTCTGCCTCATCTCCCCAGCTCCTTGGATCTTTACCCATAGCCTCTGCCTTCTCTTCTGTTCCTGTAAGTAAGCTCTCCCTGCTCCTAATGAAGGCCATCCTGTCCATTTTGCACCATCTCTTCATACCTACTCAAGTGTATTGATCCTACTCAAGTATATTTTCCCCTTTCTTGCTGCTCACCAGTTTTTTCCCTTTCCATCAGATCATTCCCATCAACATGCAATCACCTATTAAATTTTTCTCCTTCCCAATTCCACCTTCCAGCTGCCATTCTATTTCTCTGCTTCCTGTTACAGCAGAATTCCTTAAAAAACTTTATTCCTGTCTTCAATTTCTGGCAGATGGAGGAGTTGCTAAAATAATGCTTCTCTGAAACACTTGTGGTTTTTCACTGTTACCTTTAGAACCAGCCACAACTACAGACCAGAAATACAGCTTGCCAACAGATGAGGTTTCTGTGTTAGAGAAACTAGAGCAAAAGAAGCCATTCAGCAGTCCACTGTCTGATCTGTCTTCAGTGACCTCAGGTAAGTTTGGGAAACAAAATGGACTCTGAATCGACTTCAGCTGGGAGCAGTGGGGTGGTGGTGGTAGACATTGTCCCTGGTCGGATGATGGTAATCAGCATATGGTTATGAAGTCAGAAGTCAGTTTTCTTTCATAGATAAATTTTGTCTGGGCAGAAAGCTTGTTGCATATTTTAAAAGATCATTTTGATTGTTTAGCTGTTCACTATTCTACCCTGTGTTGCTTGTCTATGTCTTACTTTACTCATCTATAAGATGAATAAATTGGTCAAAATGCTCTCTAAATCCTTGCTAGTCACAGCGTGTTCCATAGCCCTACAGCATCTGCATCACCAGGGATCTTGTTAGAAAGGCAGGATCTTGGGCTCCAGCTCAGACCTTCTGAATCATAATTTGCATTTTAATGTGATTCCCCAGACAATTCTTACATTAAGGTTTAAGAAGCACTGCTTTAAGGTACTTTCCAACTTAAAGTTATGTTACTCTATGAACATGGTTTTGAAGGTAAGCCAGAAGCATAAGCATATGATTATCAACTTTATGATTCTCTCT
This sequence comes from Cabassous unicinctus, assembly GCA_029593785.1. Taxonomy (NCBI): domain Eukaryota; kingdom Metazoa; phylum Chordata; class Mammalia; order Cingulata; family Chlamyphoridae; genus Cabassous; species Cabassous unicinctus. The sequence continues at coordinate 8,272 of JAQZBX010057578.1, forward strand.
TTACTTTTCTGTGTCTGTGATTAGAAGATGAACTCCTTGAGGGCAGGGGCCATCACTAAAATTTTACTTAAAATCCCTAGTGCTTTGCTGTCTAGTACTTGAGGAGCTCAGTAAACTTTTCAACTTTTTAAAATGTTTTTAGTAGCCCTCAACATATCAATAAAGTTTGATTGTGTTTATTGTGTGTAAAATGCAACAGGCTAAGACATATAGATACAGTAATTAAAGTCCTGGTCCTTGCCCTTGGGTTGTTATGAGAGAAACTTCAAGCATGAACTCTGAAGCCAAAGATTTATATAATAATTTAATAAAATAGTATAATAGCACTAAATAGTTGCCGATTATATGCCAAGTAATAATTTTACATGCTTTGAGTGCTAAAGCCTAGCAAGTTTCTGAGAGAGATAATAATTGACCTTATTAAATTCAGGGTTGGATTTGAAAGGGTAGAGTTGAGGACATTCAAGAGGTAAGAACAAGAACAAAAGATACTATTTAAATATTTCAGTATTCTTTGAATCAGTTCCCTGAGTCATACTTGACAAGAACTGTCATAGGCCTGCTTTTTTTTTTTTTTTTTTCAGTTTATTTAAATAGGTGGTTTATTTTAATTATACTAATGATTGATTATCTTATCAGTACAGAGATTTTTTTAAACAGTAGGATTCAAGTACAAAATAAGTTGGAGAATAAATGTATTACATGTATAAGCTACTATAAAAATCTTACAAAGAAAGCTTTACCTACTGTGAGGGAGCTTGCTACGACTGGACAAGGTTATTGAAACACACATACACAAGAATATCCAAAACATATATACATCTTTTAGTTCTTTCAGAGTGAGCCAAAAGGAGGCATTCAGAAAAAAAAATTTTGGCTGAATGTCAAATAAGAAAATAATGACTAATAATAACAGAAGCATTGAAATACAAGGACAGGAAAATCACAGCTAGAAAAATCCTTGTATTCATGGGGAACAGATGTGGCTCAAGCAGTTGAGCACCTCCTTCCCACATGGGAGGTCCCAGGTTCAATCCCTGGTGCCTCCTAAAAACAAAAGCAAACAACAAGCAAACAAATGAAACAACCAACTCAGGGGAGTCATGAACACTGACTTCCTATATATGAGGTCCTGGGTTCAATCCCCGGCCCCAGTACCTCAAAACAAAAAAGAAAAGAAAAGAAAAATCCTTGTATTCAGAAGTTCATTTTGGTAGTGTGGTAGCATTGGCCTGCTTTTTAATGGAACTAGTTCTAGGTTCTAGGATCCACACTGCATTGAATTGCGTGGAGGCAGGAGGTTGGATCATGTGACTTACTGAAATCTTTTCTATGGGTACTCCTAATTGTTGTAATTCATTAACCTACTTGATCTTTTGTATATTTCTTTTTCTTTTGGAAACTGAATTTAGGAACAGAACACTGAATCTAAATCATTTGTCTTTCAAAGTAGAATGCTCTGGTTCTAGAATAATAGAATTTTTCTCTGGCCAAAATACTGATTCAGTGTCTTTTTATGAGTATGTACAATACCATAAATCTGACCTTCTTATCTTTTTCCCAGAGTTTATCTGGTTAGTTTGACAAGAATCTAATATAATGTTGGTGACAAACCCTCAGAATTGTAAATCTTGACCAAAATCATGTATATTTCATTCAGTCAATTAATAAATGTCACCAAAAACAGGCAAGACATGTTCCTTTGCCTTATATACTGTGGTCTCCTGGAATGTAAAGACTTGGGAGATAGCCTCTAGGGGCTTACCATCTTGGTGCAGAATTGGGACTTATGTACCTATTAAAAATAATGACAAATGTAAATATCAGATGAGATTTATAGGCAGTGAGCGCTTATATAGAGAGGTTAGAAGACCTCTATTTTGAATTTCTTTTTTCACATTTCAAACACTTTCTAAGTATGTTTGCAAAAAATCTTTACCAGAGATGATGATCACTGATAGAGTTGGTACCCCTAGTCAAAGGTGAGATATGTTCCCGAAAGAAAGTTTTCCTTTAGTGACATCTCCTTAAATGTTTTTTTTTTTTTTAAGAAATAATAACAAGGAGTTTTGTTTGGAATTTTAGCCAACTTCATGTATTGCAGGTACCCCTACCACACAAGCCAAACAAGTTTGCAGACCCAGTGACCGCAGGTCAGTGAAGCCCAAGCCTGAGCTGCTGGGAGGCTCTCCTCTACAGAAGACTCTTGATCCCAAGCTAGGCCCCTGCTCTTTGTCGGAGTTGGGTTGGGTCTCTAGTTCATCTTCCTATGGTGAGCCTGGGAACCAAAGGAAAACTATTCATTTTGACTTCCTTGAATCCCAGAAAGATCTTGGCAGGGAAGCCTGGGATGTAGAAAGCACAGCAGTGATGGTGAAGAAAAAAAAGAAGAAACCAAAGCAAAAGAGATACTCTCAACCCTGGGCTGGAGAACCTTGGGATGATAGTGCAGAGGAACCTAAAGGTCATACCTTTGCAGCTGACTCACAAAAATCAGGTGTTCTTCTCAGCCAATCTACCACCACCGGCACAGAATATGGACTTGTATCCAGAGAAGATTTGAACAAGGTATGTGTAGGTGACTCCAGTACAGCCAAACCAGGAGCTGAGAACTTTGTCTTAGAGAGTGTCAGAGTTCCTTTGTATCCTTCAGAAGAACCCCAGAAAACTGAAGTAACCTCTCAGCCCAAGCTGAGAGTAGAGGTGAAGGTCAAAGGTAACAAGTCAGTACCACGGTGCCAAGATCAGAAATTGCTGCAGCGAGATGAATGCAAGCCACACCCTACACCCCAGTTGAAGACTCCTGTGGATAAAAGCCAGATAACAGACTCTTTCAATCTGAAAGGACCTCTTCTAGAAATTTCTGCACACCAAGTAGAAACTCCTTTGGAGATCAGACCCAAAGAGGGTTGTTCCACTATTTTGGGCCAAGAGATTAAGGCTAGAGTTTCAAGACCCACAGAAGCAAAACACCTGCCTTATTTGATACCCACTTTGACAGCAAGAAATCTATTAGAAAGTAGTCTAAAAGAAGGGGATGATGAAAGTAAAATGACCCAACTGCAGCATATCAAGCAGAAAGAATTTTCTGCAGGAGCTGAAGAAGTTAAAGAACTAAATAAGGAAGCTTTTCCTAAGCAAAAGCAAGAGAGTAGCATCTTTCCTTCTGAGCAGCTGCAGGGCAAGGTGTTAGTTCAGGTCTCTGGGCTGGAGAATGAGCCATTTAAGAGAATGACAGGTGATGGCAAAAGCAGGAAGGGAAGAGGAAGCTCTGGAAAGGTGAGAACAAGTTCTGGAAAGGTAAGGGCAAGGTCTGAGCTGCCATTTCTTTTGGACAGCCAGGACAGCAGAGCTGTTCTTAAGCCATGTAAGCTAGCCCCCAGAACAGAAGGAATGACTACTGGAAATAAGAGTGAGGAGCCTGGGCTGGATTCTTCCATGCAAGCGGGGATCATGGCTGATCTCACTGAGGCAGTGGAAAGGGGAAAGCCTAAGGAGACAACTGACCCTGGGGTAGCAAGCACCTTGGAGGCATTGATTCCTTTGGGAAATGGGTCAGGCATGACTCAGACTTCTGATGCTGGAACAGAAAGAGGCGCCGTGGCCATAGATATGGGTGTCAGTAACCAGAGCAAGGAAGGAAAGTGTCCTTGGATAGATAGTGAGGCAGTTCCCAGGATTTCTGAAAAGCCTAAAAAGAGAGGTAATGATGGCAAAAATAAAAAGTTTAAAAATAGTTATTCCACACAGCCTGCTAGAATAGAGAGCAAGGCAGAAATCCTTAATCCCCCTCTTGTAGAGAAAGATGGAGATACTGGTTATATTTCCCATGAAAACAATGAGTTAGGGCTCATTTCCCCCATAATGCCTAGTCCTTTGTTCTCAGATACATCAGATAAACCCACAGTGGAAGTAATTGACAGAAAGAGTAGAAATATTGAAGTTACTTCTTGTGAGCTTGGGGTTTTTAAGGGAAACAAAACAAACACAGTCAAGGATTCTACTGTTGTTGAACCAGCTGCCAAGGTGATAGATGTGAGCTGCCAAGAACAAATCCAGGGCACAGGATTTGTTCCTTCAGTACTGTCTGAGGAGAATAGGACAGACGCAGCTAAGGTGCACACTGCAGTGGCTGACAAACCAAATAAAAGGAGTAATAATGGAAAAAGTAAAAAGGTTAAAAATAATTTTCCCGTGAAGCACATTGTGGGGAATAAGATAGATGCAGCAAAAATACTTGTTCCCATGGAAACCACAGGGGACCACAAAGTTGAAGGAATGGGCTATGTGGACGAAAATAGAAATATTACATTTACCTGCCCCAGAATATCCCCAGAGGTGATGAATAAGTCAACCCCTATAGAGGCTATGAAATCAGCAGCCTGTGAAAAACCACCCACTCCTACTCCTCAAGTGGTAAAGGAAAGTGATCCCTTCCCAGACACCTCGGCAGAAAGTGGGCAAGAGGCAACCCTGGCCCACATTTCTAAATTATTATGGGTGGATAACTGCAGCAGAGATGGAGTCCCAGGTCAAGAAAGACCCGAGACTCCCTCAGCTGTTTTACCCTCTGCAAGCATGGGAGTTGCCCTAACTTTTACAGCATCCATAGAAACAGCTAGCAGTCAAGGAACTCACTATCATGAGAATAAAGATGAGCTTGCTGATCCTATAAAAAATCCAGCAGGGATGGATGAAGTGTGTGTGGGAGGAGAATCTGAGTCAGCACACAGTGGTGCTTCTAAGCATTCAGTAGAGAAAACCGCAGAGCCAGCAAAAGGCCATGTTCTTCCTGGGGTTCCAGTAGAAGACCAAAGCCTAATAGGAGAGGTCAGAGTCCTAAAAGCTGCAGATAGGGCCAGTTTTCCAGCATGTTCAGGGAACAAAGAGACAGAGACTGAGGAAGGGTCTGCTCCACTTCAAATCCCTGACTTACTGGGAGACAAAGAACACAAGCCCTGTTTTTGTGAGGACCAAAATGTGGAAGATAGAGATTCCAAGGGTCCAGATAGTTTGATTAAGGATGTGAATATGACTCCTTTGCCTCCAAAAAGTGAAAAGGATAAATTGAAAGAAATTAACCTGGCTTGTAAAATCACAGAATCAGAATGTGTTTCCTTCACAACACCAGAAGTACAGTCAGATTTCTTATATGGCAAGGTTGAAGCTCCTCCATCTGGGGTGGTAGATAAATTGGTAATGACTATTTCCAAAGATCTTCAACCCCCAGAACCAAAAGGAAAGAACTTGGAGGCACCTCTGAAAATAACAGAAAAATCTGAATCTAAGGCACTGGGAGAAGGAAAGAAGGAAGATAAAAACAGAGTGACAGAACCAATGAAAGGCTACATGAGACCCACCAAGTCCCGAGGATTTACTCCACCTTTGCCAAAGTCTACAATCCAGGAACGAGAGAAATCCAAGCAATTGAAGTCCAGTGGTATGAACCAGCTGTTGCTGGGGAGATGTATGTGCTTGTGGCTTTTGAGTCAGCATCAAAAAGGGAAAGAGCTTGTGCCTTGGTTCCATCCAGACTCTAATCATACATGTTAAGCACTGGTTTTTTGGCATGAAAATCTATAACTGCTAATTATGTGTTTTCTGCAACCAAGGCATGTTTTATGTCCAGCTTGAGAAAACTGGTAACTTGGCTGCATGCCTTTTTACCCAGCACTGAACCTTGAGTTTCAGGGGAAGTTGAATTTTAGACAATAAATTGTTTGAAGCCTGTCACCATTCAACTATTCCTAATTGAAGAAAAAAATTACCTCCTATGGGCAAAGAATTCACAGGAGGAAAGAAAATACTTTGTGTCCAAATATGTGCATGGGATTTTTTTTTTGTTATTATATATGTAGCTTTTGCTGGTGGGAATAAATATCCAAATTGCTTTTGGATTAAATGAAAGTGTTCTGTCCCCTTATGAGGAAATGGTAGCCTCAAACCAGCATTGGTAGGCCTAGACTTTGTGTTTCTAGTAGTGGGAAACAATTTCTCGGTGATGGAGCCTTTGACCAGTGTGGTACAACTGTTGACCCCCAGGTCCATGTCCATGAAGCATAGTAAAACTTGCCCATGTCAAATTCTTCATAATTTTGCCTCTTTTTTTGGAGGGCTCTAAACAATCTATTAATTGGGATATGGTTAAGAAGAAGATCCTTTAAGATTTATAAATGTTAGCCTTTTTTTCACCTGAAAAGTGTACATTTAATCAAGACTTCCCTGAGCTTAACCTTCAAATAATCTGTTCCTTGGCCTTTGATGTTTTCCACAACTTAGAAATAACGCTATTTCTTAATCACTGTTTCTCAGCTTGCATGAGGCAGCTACTAACCCCAGAAATTAAAGTAAAAAATAAAAAACAAACAAACAAACAAACAAAAAACCACGAGTTGTTCTTAGTAGCTAGTCAGGCTGCTGCAGAGGCTTCTTTATGGGACTGGCTGAGTTCTGCATGGTATGGACTTGTTTGTTTTGGGTAAAGTTTGTGCTATGCATGAATTTGTACCCAGTAAGGAATCTACTTGCTCTGTGAATGGAGAATGCTAAAGGTTGTTATTTCCATAATATATTCTCACCTTTTCTGGTTTTATTTTCCTTTTATTAGCTACCCTATTACCAAGGCAGAAAAATGAAGTCGTATGTACAGGGTTTTCCAGCATTCCTTAATCTCTTTTCAGTTCTTTAATTTAGTTTCTAGACTAGCTGTTTAGTTTCAGCGTGATACAAAGGGTGACACATAAGGTTTTTGAAAACCCAGCTATCTCTTTTTGCTCGGTATTTCAAAGAAATTTAGGAAGAGGACTTGTTTGTGTTTTTGAGGAGGCACGGTAAGTGCTGTGAGCATCAGGGCCCTGGCTCGATCGGGCCAGGCTCCGCACCTGCATGTTAGGGATGGCCTCGCACGGTGGCTGAGGGGAGGGTGATGGCTTTTGAACAAAATGTATTGCTTCTCTAAATTCTACTGTCAAATCTTTTCATTAAGGACAATCTATACTTTTTGCAATAGTTTAAAAAAATTTTTTTTTACCAAGTTTTAAATTGGTAACACATACACATGGTTTAAAGGAATATACTATAAAATGTAATTTTTTCTCCTTCCATTAACCCCCATCCAAGTTTCCCTCTCCAGAAGAAACCAGTGTTAACAGAATCTGGACAATTTATTCATGAAGAAGCAATGACAAATATTTCTATGAATTTCTTATTCTAGGTATTTCAAATAAGTGAAATTATATAATAGTTCTCTTTTTGTGTCTGGCTTATTTTATTCTACATGATTTCTTCAAGGTTCATTCATGTAGTAACATGTATCAGAACTTCATTCCTTTTTACAGCAGAGTAATATTCCATAACCTGGATACTAGCATCCATGCGTCTGTGGATGGACACTTGGGTTGTTTCCACCTTTTGGCTATTGTGAATAGTGCTGCTGGAACACTGGTGCATGTATTACTTATTTTAGTATCTAAGCACTAACTGAGCACTCTTGTACTTTGAGAAATGGAGACACATCATGAAGACAAGAATTGTGACTCAGAGGTTAATTTAAGACTAGAATCTAGGTCCTTTGAATCTGCCTAGCATTTTATTCTCCAGGCAGAGACTGTGTTTATTTATTCCTCTGTTCGCCCTAACAGCCACCGTAGAGCTTTACGTATATATGGTGCCTAATGACGTATTTAGAGTTATAAATGGGTTATCTTCTGGAAGTAGGTAAAGTGACTGACTATATTGCTAAAGTCTCTTTCAGCTTAATGTTTCCTCTCCTATTTTTTTTTTTTTTTCATGCCACTCTCCAGTTTAGGGATACTTTAGCCGAAGAATTCTTTGCATATTGTGCATGTTGTTCTAGGCATGGAGGAATAATGAGATACTTCAGGAAGACTGAGCTCAACTTGTCAAAAAGATTGTTACTCCACTAGGAATTCTTGTTGGACTACATTTTAGGTGAAGGGAAAAGGAAGTTGAAAGAATCATGCATGTTGGGCTCTAATTTCTGCTGTGACTCCACATGAGTTGCTCTCCTGTAAGCCAAAAAGAAGTGTGGCATATGTAGAGCTGTGAGTGGCAGTGCATCTGGCATGTCATTACTGTGATCGGTACAGTTACCATGGATCCCTGTAAACAATGCCTTCTTCTGCTGTGGTGAGAACCTGGTTTCCTTTTTAGCTTGCTTTCTTCTTTTTTTTTTCTCAGTTTGCTTAGCCCATCAACTGTCTTCCAGCAGCTGGGAATATCAGTTTGTAGTAGGAAGTTATCTTGGTGTGAAACTGGAAGTAATATATAAATCCCAAATCCTAACAGTTTCAAGGCCCTTGTACATAAATAAAATATGTTCATCAGATGGAAAAGACATTTATAATTTTAGAACCTGCTGCTATTTTACAACTGGAGAGGTACCCATTTGGTCATGTGTTTTCTTTAATGCTATTTGTGAAGTTCCTTTACTCATTGCTTTCTCTCTGCTCATCCTCTCTTTCTCTGGCCTTTTTTCTTCTTATTAGCTGCAGATTGATGAGATTTATTGTGTATGTCACACAGCTAAAAATAACTACCATTTATTGAAACTTACTATATGCTTGGTACTATCCTAAACTCTTTTACCCTCACACAACCTTGTGTGGTCAGTGCTATGGTACACTTTGTTTGAGCCAGAATATCTAAATATTCTTTGAATATTTGAATGAGTGAAGCAAATATTGGTTACCCTGCTTTAAAAAGAACTTCTTCCCTCCACTCTGCCTCACTTTCCATTTTTCCACTCTGGCAGACAATAGCATTGGGGGATTCAGAAAACAAATGATAAAATAAATAACTTCCACTCCTAGCTCCTGATTTTCAGTGTTTACTTCTTTAAAATATGAAGGGGCAGCAAAGGGGACTTCGTTCTTATTTTTACCTGTGACACCTCCATTGAAGCAGGTTTTCCAGCTGTGGACAGATTGAAATTGTTAAGTCTTTAAACTGTTTTGCAATGGTGGTAATTTTTACAAGTTTAGACAAGAATCTGATTGTCATACAAGCATTTTCTAGTTTGGTACTCTGCCAGTAGTTAAGATATTCATTAGCATGATTTAGACTTTGTAGTATTTAGTCATTCATTCAACAGACAAGTGACATTACTCCTACATTCTAGGAGTAGATTAAGATAAATTCTCTACTCTAGCATTCCAGAGTGAGAAGATAAACAATTTTACTTTAGTGAGAGAAGTTCTATAACAGAAGTGTAAACTATATGCAGTGTGAGAATACAGAGCATGAAGTGACAAACTCATTTTAGAGTTTGTCACAAGAGAAAGCTTCATGTGAGAGAAAACGTTTGAGTGAGTCTTAAGTGTGGCTAGAAGTTTGCTAAGCAAAGTAGGGTAAAGCATTCTAATGGAATCCTTGTTTAAAGGCATAGTGAAATGTGGATTCATGGAAGGTTTTGGTGTGTCTGGCATATAGGTCAGGTTTGGGAAACAGAGGTCTATGAAACATTATGAGATGAGATTGGAGTAAAGAAGGTCAACTCTCAAAGGGTCCTGCGGTTCCTGTGCTTCTCCATAAATACATAGGATCTTAAACTTTATGCTGGAGGCAATTTGGGATGGGGTTGTGGTTGTGTTTCCACTTAGTGGATGATTCTCTTTTCTTTTTTTTTTTTTTTTTTA
>JAQZBX010057579.1:0-17949 GCA_029593785.1 Cabassous unicinctus
TTTTTTTTTTTTTAGGTTCTGGGGCTGGAGATTGAACCCAGGACCTTGTATGCAGGAAGCTGGTGCTCAACCACTGAGCCACATGGGCTCCCTAGGTATGCTCTCTATGTCTCTGTATGCTGTTTCCAGATAGACAGTCATATGTGTGTATTGGGGAGAATATAAGTCTTGCTTTTATTTCATGGCTGATTCCAGAAGGTAAGAATTAAGATAGGATGCTTTCTGGGGCTTAAATTCAGTGGGTTCCCCAATTCTCAGACTTATTTCCCTTTTTTCTTGCTAGGTATGTGGGAATGAAGCTGGAAATGACTCTTATTATAAAGTACAGGTAAATCACGAGGAGAATTTTTGTAGTCTCTCCCACAGATGTGTAACTTTACTTTGTAGACATCCAAACCAAATGTTTACAAAGAGGCCTTGACAGTTTCATCAAATATTTATTGAGCTGCTTTTTAGGTGCCAGATCTTGTGCTATATGCTGAGGCTGCGAGGATGACCAAGACAGAGCCCCTGTTTAAGGAGTTTATGGTCTCCTGGGGTGCATCCGTCACGCAAAAACACAACTGCATGTAACGTGGCGTGAGCTAGATGAGGTGCTGCTCAGCATCATGTTTAGTGGGGGTGCGTCGGGGAAATCCCGCTTCCTGAAAGTGACAGTTGCTGTACGAAATCTCATGGGCAAATCTAAATTGCCGAGTGGAGGAGGGAGCTGCCGCCATTTTTGAGACTGAAACCAGAGGTGTCAACAGGCTGGAGGAAGGTAGTTGATGTCAGATGAGGCCCAGAGTTGCTGAATTTGTTCAGAATCAGGGACCTTGATGGCGTCCCAGGAGAGTGGGGGAAAGGACGAGAGAGCCATTACCTGTAACAGGAGGTTCAGTTGCCCAGCAGGTGGGGTACACTGTGTTTCGTATTCTGTTGATTAGCTGCATGATGGTTCCAATCCAAACTGTACCACTGCGGAATAAAATGTGGAGTAGAGAATGTGTGGTTGGAACAGGCCTGGGGAAGACCGAGGCTAAGTGTATGATTCCATCACTTCCCAGTGCTGCTATTCCAGTCAGTGAGTATGAATGGAGTCGGCGTCCTTGAGGATCCGTTTTCACTTCCTACCTGGACAACAGCCTCCACTGGCTTTTCTGGATGAGCTGTGCCCAGCATTTGGTCTTGGATTCACTAATCAGTCAGTCATGCAAATGGGAGACGATGGGGGTGAGGGTGTAATGGGGAGGGGCTTTCCAGATTGGAATTGAGTTACCAATAGGGTTAACCCTCTGATGCAGAGGGTTCCCATACTTTCTCGGTTCATGGCACCCTCATGTCTGAGTCTTTCCCAGAGGCTCTAGGCCAAAAGCAGTATCTAACCCTCCCGTTGATTAAGTTGTTTCATTTAGCTGTCTGAAAAGGAATGTTTCTAAATACAGAGAAAAAAGAAGAAGAAAGCTTAAAAAGCTTTGGCTTTTCCAGAAATTAGTGTGCATAGCTTAATTTGAAGTCAAATGGGAGTCTCAAGAAGAAATGTCAATCCATTATTGAGATTGGATATAGCTGGGGTTTTTTTAACCTAAATTTTTCCAAAATTAAATTAAAATGGAAACGTGAAGTTTCTGGAAAATGGGAATCACTGACGATGCTTTTGTTGTCTTCTGGACAAGATGATAATCTCCAGAGAACAGGGCCCATGTCAAGCGTGTCTCCTTGGGCCTGGCACAGTGTTGGAAGTTCCCAGACTGTAAGTGGGGGTTCATTGGAGCAAAGACACAGTGAGAAATGTCACTACACCAAATAAGGGGGTCCAGAGCAATACTTAGGCATAAGCCAATTTTAGGAATTCAGCTTAAAAAAGGAATATGATCGCGATAGTATCAATAATAAATATTTTAAAGGAGACATCTCAATTTCTCTACTAAACCTCAGTTGTGCTTTTAGCTGTCTCAGGTGGATAGGTGTATAAAATTTCATTCTAAAATGGTGTCATCAAATCTTTTTAATTCTCTGGCATTACTATTAAAATTGCTATGCTTAAGGTGTGAGATGAGAAAACTAAAGGTGAGAAGGTACAGTCTTTGCCCAAGGTTGTTTGTTTGTTTGTTTGTTTGTTTGTTTGTTTTAGGTACTGAGGGCCAGGGATTGAACCCAGCACCTCGTATGCAGGAAGCTGGTGCTCAACCACTGAGCCGCATCTGCTCCCCCCAAGGTTATTTAATAAAGTAAAATGAGGATGTTTGATGCGAAATGGGTGGCATCAGCACACAAATTCCTGGAGCTCCAGGAGCAAACTAGAATTATAGGTATTAAAAACACAAATTCCTTGGTCTTTACAAACTAAGTCCAACCTCTTTGGCTATTTCCTTTTCTGTCCCCTCTTTCAGTACACTCGTCCCGACCTGCCACGTAAGGGGTGCTTCTTGGGCCTTTGTGCCTTCCCTGTCTCCTCCAGTTCTAATCACTTCCAAAGTGGAGGGATCACTTCACATCTCTCTCAAGCCAAGACCCCTCAGGGAGGTCTCCTGGACATCACCACTTGTGTGTCTCCAAGTTAGCATGTTTGAAACCAAACTCTTCATCTTCCTTCCACACCTGCTACCCTCCAGGACTCAGTCATTCAGTAAATTACATCCCCATTTTATCCACCTTGTCACCTGGAGTTTCTTCTATCACCCTCTCCCACATCCTACATGTCCAGTAGCTCACCGGATTTATAGACTCTTTCTCCATCAGCTGCTTTCCATCCTGCAGCCCCCATACAAGTATAGGTTGCCACCATCTTACTGCCCTGGGACTTTAACAGCCTCCTGACTTTTCCCTGCCTCTAGTCCTGCTGCTTCCCAATCTACACAGGTCACCTGCTGCTTACCTGTTGAACGCTCCCATCATCCTTTGAAAAATCCAAATTCTTACATGGCTGACAAAGTCTTGATAACCTAGTCTCTCCCTGCCCCTCCACTGACGGACCTGTCCACTGTCCTCCAGCCAGAGCCTTGATCTCAGGCTCTTGTCCCCCCCCCCACCTCCCACCATCCCTCAGGTCTCTGCTTTAATGTCCCTTCCTGAAGGAGGTCAGATTAGATCTCCCAGCTGTATGTACCCATAATATTCTCCCTGTCAAAACACCACTAGGATTTCATTGCAATTACTTATTTAGCTATATACTTTAATGCAGGAAGCTCTGTGAGGGCTGAGACCATGTCTGCTGTTCACTCTTCTATTCCTAGTGTCCTCCTCAATACTAGCCAGATGGGAGGAGCCAAAGAGACATTTGGAGAATGAGTGAATGAGTGAGTGAGTGAATGAATGATGTTTCATATGAGATTCTCTCGTTAAAAGATGACGGGGAGGGAGATTGTGGGAAGATGGTGATGGACTAAGAGGCAGAGCTGAATCCTCTCACAAAAACAACAGAGAAGGAGCCAAAAGCTGTCTGAGGGAGCTGCTTTGGGGGTCAGCAGACCAGGACAGTGCTACACAGCTCCCAGGAGGGTGAGGGGCACAGAGAGACGAAGAAGCCAAAATGACAAACGTGAGTTACCAAGCCCCAGTGGTGGCCAGGAAGGGCTCCCTTCCCCTCCCCCCAAGATATTAAGCTGGGGTAAAACCCCTGGCTCACTGCAGCTGACTGAGAGGGGAACAGACATCTTCCTCCCTGTCAGCTATTTCAAGGGAAAAGGGAGGGGAGGTCAGGGTGCTTTTCTTCAGTGAATTCAGCCAGTACAGCCCACTTTGAATCGCCAATCTGGAGATCCAACACAGGAACACAGGAAAGCCCAGACTGAAATACCTCCATGGACCGGTGCGCTGACTCGCGGCACTGCTGGGCGATCTGGAAATTGCATGGACAAAAACTGTTCGTACTCTCTGTATCCAATCCCTGGGAGAAAATGTGCATCCCACTGGTTAGTCCCTGGCCCGATTTTGAAAACTTAAGCTGGGCAATTTTAAAGACTGAGAATAAGTTGAACCAAGTATCAAAGAAGAGCTATGAAAAAAAAAGAACAATGTGCAAGAGAGAGAAATTAGCCATCAGAATAAATTCACCAACATATTCAGATGCCTAGACATCAAAAAATTACAAGCCATACTAGGAAACAGGAAGAGATGGCCCAGCCAAAAGAGCAAACCAAATATCCTGTAGAGATACAGGATTTAATACAATTAATCAGTGTTAATCACACAACTCTCCTAAATCACTTCAAAGAAAATATGACTAAAGAAATAAAGGATATTAAGAAGACACTGGGAGAGCATAAAGAACAATTTGAAAGTCTGCAAGAAAAGTAACAGAACTTATGGGGATGAAAGACACGATGGATGAGATTAAAAATACATTAGAGGCACATGAGAGCAGATTTTAATTGCTTGAAGACAGAATTAGTGATTTCAAAGACAGAACATCTGAACTGGAAAAGTCAGGAGAACAGACAGAGAAGACGGTGGAAAAAATGGAACAGAGTCTCAGGGAATTGAATGATGACATTAAATGCACAGATATTCACCTTACAGGTGTCCCAGAAGGAGAAGAGAATGCAAAAGGGGCAGAAAGAATATTTGAGGAAATAATGACCAAAAACTTTCCAACCCTTATGAAGGACATAAACATCAATATCCACGAAGAACAATGCACCCCAAACAGAATAAATCTGAATAGACCTACCCCAAGACACCTACTATTCAGAATGATAAATATCAGAGATAGAGAGGATTCTGAAAGTAGCAAGAGAAAAGCAAAGCATCACATACAAGGGAAACTCGATAAGATTAAGAGCTGACCTGTCATCAGAAACCATGGAGGAGAGAGGAAAGTGGTATGATGTATTTAAGGTACTGGAAGAGAAAAACTGCCAGCCAAGAATTCTGTATCTGGCAAAACTGTCCTTCAAAAATGAGGGTGAATTCAAAGTCTTCACAGATAAACAAAAACTGATAGAATATGTTACCAAAAGACCAGATTTCAAAGAGATACTAAAGGGGGTGCTGCAGCCTGAATGGAAAAAACAAGGGCAAGAGATTTGGAGAAGAGTTTAGAAATGAAGAGTATTAGGAAGAGTAAACTAAAGGATAAGAAACAGACAATAGAACAATAGGACAACAGAGAGCCAAAGGACAAAATGGATGAAGTAATACCTTTACAGTAATAACACTGAATGTTAATGGATTGAGCGCTCCATCAAAAGATATAGACAGAATGGATTAAAAAATATGAGCCATCTGTGTTGCCTGTAAGAGACCCACCTCAGACGTAAGGACACAACCAGGTTAAAAGTAAAAGGTTGGAAAAAGGTATTCCATGCAAATAGTAACCAAAAAAGAACTGAAGTAGACCAGATAAATGTAAAATAACATTATAACATATGAACAATAATTACTCAGTGCAATTGGCAAATTGTTCCTGTGATCAGTATTCTGTAATTTTTTTTCATACAAATTAAACACTTGCTTTTAATTGAGGAGGGCTGGAGAAGAGATGTTTTTGGACACTTCATTTTTCCTTAACCCTTTTTTATTCATACTCTTTAATTAAAATCATCTATCTGGATCAATAATGATTTAGCAGGACTACTGTTGAACAAGATTTTGAATTTTTTCACCTCATTAAATTATGAGTTGGCAAATTATCTGCTGTAATTCATTCCAAGAAGATGTGAAGAATTCCCAAATGGGAATTTGATTATTTAGAAAGAATCCTGGCCTAAATGGAAGTTAAATAATTAAACCAATAATTTATTTCATTCTTAGAGATTATGTCCAATAGGTAAAGCTGTAATATAAAAATTAGAGTTATGTTATAATTAATTTCAATTATATTTGAATTATTTACATTTATAAGTGTGTGTTGCTATGCTATCTATTTTTTATAATTGATTATATTAAATCTAATCAGGCCTTGCACTCTTTAAAATTTATAATTTTTTAAACCTATTTTTACTATTTATTTTACAATTTTACAATAAAAGACTTTTTAACAGCTGAAAAAAAAGATGAAGGGGGAAAAACCACATTCATTCAAGTTAAGGAGGTAAATGTTCCTTTCTAATTTATATTCACTCAAATAAAGACAGTCTGGAGTTGACTTTGCAGGTGTTTTTTTTTTTTCACTCTTTATGTAACAACCCCAAAGGCAGCTGAGGCAGCAATTATTGCCAAACCAACAGAGTCTTTTTTGCATCAGAACAGCTCACCTTAACAGTAGGGGCTCTTGGGACTGAGAAAGGTGATTGCTATATTGTTATAGTTCTGAAGTTATAATTGTAAAAGAAACGAACCAGCAGGTTTTGGCAGGGCTTTGGGAGGGGCAAGGTTATTTTACATGAAATTTGAATATAATCAAGTTGGCCAAATTTCAGCACCTGCCCAGGCAGCATACTTTGTCAGATCTTGTAAACATGAAAAAATGAAAGACAGGGATTCGGTGGACAGGAACATTCCGATATACAATGTTTGTGTAACTCATGCCTGAGCCTTGAAGCCCTGAGCCCTCCAGTCTCTGCCATTGGGAAGAACAACAACAAGCTACAAGCAACCAAACAGAACCAGCTCCAGATATATTGGAGATTCCATGAAAATATGAAGTGTGACAGGTAGAACAGTTTAGAGGAGCTGACTCCCTTTTTTTCCCCCTCTATTTTTATTTTTTTTTAATATTTATTTTTATTTATTTATCCCCCGCCCCCTCATTGTTTGAGCCTGCCATCTGCTCATCTTCTTTTTTAGGAGGCACCAGGAACTGAACCTGGGGCCTTCCATGTGGGAGGGAGGCGCCTAATCGCTTGAGCCACCTCCGTTCCCTGTTTGTTGTGTCTCTCATTGAGTTTCCCCGCTGTGTCTCTTGGTTGCGTCATCTCACTGCAACATCTTGTTGCGTCAGCTCGCCATGTCAGCCCATTGCGTCAGCTTGCTCTCTTGCTCATCTTCTCCGCAAGGCACTGGGAACTGAACCTGGGGCCTCCCATGTGGTAGGCAGGAGCACAGCTGCTTGAGCCACATCCTCTTCCCTCCTTTATTTTTAAAGGAGCTTTAGATTACATAAATGTTACATCAAAAATATAGGGGAGAAAAACAAAAAAATAAAAAAAAAGACAAAAAAAAATATATAGGGGAGGGAGCAGATGTGGCTCAAGCAGTTGAGCGCCTGCTTACCACACGGGAGGTCCTGGGTTCAGTTCCCAGTGCCTCCTAAAAACAAACAAACAACAAGCAAACAAATGAAGTAACCAACACAGGGGAGTCGATGTGACTCAGTGGTTTAATGTTGGCTTCCCACATACGAGGTCCTGGGTTCAGTCCCCGGCCCCAGTACCATGAAATGAAATTGAAATGAAATGAAATTGAAATGAAAAAGAAGTGAAATGAAATGAAAGAAAGAAAATGAAATAAATGAAATAATGAAATGAAATGAAATGAAATATAGGGGATTCCCATATACCCCAACGCCTCCCCCTCCCACATTTTCCCCCATTAATAACATCTTTCATTTGTATGGTACATTAGTTACAATTGATGAACACATATTGGAGCATTGCTACTAACCATGGTCTGTAGATTACGTTATGATTTACACTTTGCACCACATGGTTTTATAGAGCTCTGACCTTCTTCAGTGCAGGAGCAGATCAGAGTGGAGGAAATTATAAATTTACTCTTCGCCTGGGCTGCTTGGGTTGCCCTTGTCTCCATGACATGTAGGACAGACTCTTGGACTCAGAGACCAGAGGACAATGGCCAAGAGGCAGAATGAACTTTCTTATGCTATAGAACGTTGTAGGGGAAGAAGGGGTTCCTGGGAGGGGGAGGCCAGAGGATGCCAAAGACAAACACACTGATTTCAAATTATTGCCAAGGAGCTTCCTAATGCTGGAAAGCGGGGGAAAAACTCTTCTCCTTTTCCCATATCTGCCGCCATACGAGCTCCTAAGAAAAGAAATCAAGATCATCTTTTAAGATATTATTACTTTAGTTTAATATATTACTAATTAACAATTATTAATACAGCCATCATATTGCTTATTATTATTACATGGTTTATTTACATTGTGTATTAAGTGGGATTTGCAGAGATAGCTTGGAATCTTGTGGGAAAATGTTTTTAAAATTCTGAACAATCGACTTACGAACGTTTAGAATAGTACTTGTTCAAAATTTTGAGATGTCTGTTATTTATATCTCATAGTCAAGGTTGAAAGGAGTCTGTATTTATGGAGAAAAGACAGAACTCATTTAAAAATCAGATTGTCGCAATGAATCCATGTTTGGTGTCAGAGGCATTCTTTGGGAAAGGCAGGCACATCTTCCACATCTCCCTTCAGATATTCCTTTGCTGGCCCCTTACCTGCC
The DNA here is from genome assembly GCA_029593785.1 of Cabassous unicinctus. Taxonomy (NCBI): domain Eukaryota; kingdom Metazoa; phylum Chordata; class Mammalia; order Cingulata; family Chlamyphoridae; genus Cabassous; species Cabassous unicinctus. The sequence continues at coordinate 8,329 of JAQZBX010057579.1, forward strand.
TGGATGTAGGTCGTTTACCATGTGGTGATGACTTTTGCGCTGGCAGGATGGCTGTGCAGAAGAGAACCTGTGCTTCCCTTGGCCATTCACAGCCAGGATCAACCACAAAGCCTCCACCTCGTGAGGTGCCTCTCCTGCCCTCCCCCGGGCCGCACGCCATGGAGGTCTCTTGCCTGAGTACAGGTGCATTTATAATTAGCTGAAACCCACTGAATTTCCCACAGAGTATTTCATTTCTTTTTGATCTAGAAAACATTTTCTAATTCCATTTTGTGTTAACAATAACCTGTAACTATAAACTTTACACTTTTCAGAGAGAAGTGTGCTGTAAGAATAATTGGTATTCCAATGAGAGTATTGATTTTGATTTGCATTTGGTTCTCATAACCCTGTAAAATACTCTGAAAAGAAATGTTTACGATCACATTGAGAAGTCTGAGTTTGAGGCTATTTCATGACTAACAGCCCAGGTTCCCACAGCTAGTAAAAGCAAAATAGCAGCTCACACCCAAGAGCTCTGGCCTCCAGCCCCATGCCTTTCCCCGTTCACCTAAATTCCCACTATGTAACTCTTTGATGCTTGGTTTTACAGAGAGTAAATTGTTTTATCATCATCGCGTCCTTGCAACTTTTCTCTCCGAAGGTAAATCTGTTTCCTTTCTTTTGCCGGAGGACTCTCACCTGTATTTGCTGTTGCCTGTCGCTATTGCCTAACCCTGTCTCAACTTGCGTATTACACTTGCCTTTCTAGATTCAGGATAGTTAAGTCTTTATGATTCTTTACATTTTTAGCAGCTAAACTAAACTGGTTATTAACTTTTCACAAAGGTCAGAACACAGCGCTCTGTTTCCTCTCGGGCCCCGCCGGGTGTCTGAGATATTGAACACACACTTGATCCCTGTGTTAGAGGAGACGTGTTGAGTGGGGCGTGATGCTGCCATGTTCTTGCCCATGAGACACGTCCGTGTCACGTACTGTTAGATATGCAGACATTTCTGACCTTGTGAGGGCCGGGACACGGGGTCAGCCGAGGGAAACTGAGGAAGAGCACTCTGTGACCACAGCGGCATCCAGGCTTCCCTGCTGGGCCACACGTTTGAGGCTGGATGAGGTGGACACGGCGTTGGGGGCCTGCAGGTTAACAACAACAAGGCACCGACTGGGAAGAAGTGAGAACTAAGACGCAAGCTGTGTGAGGAGCTCTAAGATGTTAAGACAGAGGGTCACTTAGCATGGCTTGGCTCTTACACTCATCACCCCATCCGAGGAGGTGATGACAGTCTTGCTAGTGGTTATGGCCACAGGATGGATCGATGGATTACTATTGCAATGAGAGCTTTGTACACACAGTGCCAAGAACAGTGCCCTACACACAGCAGGTGCCCTCAACAAATAAATGATCAGGCCAGGAGATCCCATGGAAACTTGGGGCCACAGATCTTTGTGGGTAGAAGTAAGAATGGTAACACTCCGAAGCAGCTGAGGAACCCATCAGAGTTACCAGTGAGTCCCTCTTTGAAGGGAGAAGTTGGTGCTGACAGTGAAAACCTGAGGAACGTGTGGCATCTTTCTCCTTTACAAATTTTTTCCTTAATAAGGTTTCACTCCTTTACCCCTATTTCAGGTTTACTTTGTAGTTGTGGCCAGTTTGTTTTTCTGAGTCATGGGAGAGTATGAGAATGTGGTTTCCTAATTAACAACAGGAAGTTTTCTTTATGTTGGAGCACAATGATGTGTTTGAAAGTCCCTGGTCTGCAATGACTTCTTTCTGCCACAGGAGTATAAAGGAGCTTCCCCGAGGACGGGCTCCGATAACAGCCTCTGCCTCTAACAAAGTGCCCACAAATGATAAGCTCTTGCCAGACTGGGTTGCTGGTCTTGCAGGCAGGGTTGGAGAGCAAGGGGAACAAATAGCCTGGTCACCGCTTGCTTTTTAATGGATGGCGTCATTCCACATTGCTATTGTGCATCTCCTAAATTAGGATGTCTGTGCCAAGAGGTGTGAAAGGCTTGTGGCGAAACATTATCCAAATGTCAGCACAATTAGAAGAGGACATTTTAAATTAGACAGTATAAGGCGTGTCAGCCACTGCTTTCACATGTAAGATGAATGTGAGACTCTGGGATACCCTATTGAATAGGAAGAAGGCAAAAGGGCTTCTAGGAACCTCTGTCCTTAGTGATGGCAGAATGGGGCTACTGTGACACTCCCTGGATTAAGACCTGGTTGGCCACTGGATGGACACTGAGATGAAAGGTGATCTTGATTCCTCAAGATGCAATGTATGTATTGGGGTTCTCTTCCTGGAAATACATTTCATGCAAAAAATAAAAACAAAAGACTTGAGTACTAAAATAAATGCAGGGAAAATAACAACACAAATATATACTCTTACAAACAGTTATTAGGTATGTATAACTAAACACTTGATGCAAACGCTTTGTTGTTCCTTTTAGGGGCTTTTCTGAGTAGACGGAACTGTTTTTTTTAGAAGGTGCAGTCAGTGATGCGTGGGCTCCAGATTCTGGTAAATCTGACTCTCACAAGGAAAGACCTTTTTTTTTTTTCCCCTCCAGTGACCTTCAAAGTGCCTCCAAGATTAGGGCCATCCATCTGGAAAACTTTCATTGCTTCTGAATGGTAAATGCGGGGGAGGCACCATTTCCATGGTGACATCAGTTTTGGCGTTGGTTGCAGGCGTGAGGGAGTGAGAGACGTGCCCTTTGGTAGGTTGCTGCTGCAATCTTATTCACCACGAGAAAGACAGTGGGCAGGGAAAGAGGGGCAGGAAATCAAGACATAAAACCACCTTTTGATCTTTAATTGGAAATGAATATTGAAATCACCCAAATCTCTTTCAACCCCTAAGTTTAGAGTGGGGATAGAGGAAGGGAAAATACAGAGGCTGTGGCTTTGCTGAGCATTTGGGGATAATGGCAAGGAAGTAGAGTGGAGGATACTTTTTTTCCATAGCCCTATTGACTTAATGATTCTCTCAGTTCCCTAGTGCTGCCATAACAACGTACCGCAAACTAGGCGGCTGAAAACAGAATTCCATCATCTCACGGCTCTGGAGGCTAGAAGTCCAAAGCCAAGGAGTCAGTAGGGCCATGCTCCCTCTGAACTGTGTAGGGAGAATCCCTCCTGGCCTCTTCTAGCTCTGGCCGTCACGGGCAATCCTTGTCCTCCTTAGCCTGTGGCAACATCACTTCAATCTCTACCTCAGTCTTCTAATGGCCTTCAAAATGGCCTCCCCTGCGTCTGCCTGTCACCATGTCCAAATAGTCATCTCCTCTTGAGGAGCCCAGTCATACCGGATTAGAGCCCGTCCTTACCCAGTTTGGCCTCATCTTACCGAAGCACATCTTCAAATAACCTATTTCCAAGTAAGATCTTATTCACAGGGCCCGGGCTTAGGACTTTTTGGGGACACAAGGTAACCCATCACAGTTTCAGAACATGTAAAAATCTTAGTAATGGAGCTCTTGAGGTTTTTTCGTTTTGTTTTGTTTTGGGGTTTGTTTGATTGTTTGTTTTTAAGAGGTATCAGGGATCACGCCCAGGACCTTGTACATGGGAAGCAGGCGCCCAACCGCTTGAGCTACATCTGCTCCCCACTATTGAGTTTTTAAAGTCAAAATGGGAAATCTTATTCTGAACACAAGTACAAATGCATTTAAACTTTTTCCTTCATCAAGAGGTTTACAAAGAGGCAGTCATTTTATCTGTTTAATTTAAATGCCAATTCACTTTTGTTTTAAATTTTATAAAGTTAACACAGTTTCAAGGTATGGTTTGCATTAAGAAGTATTTCAAAGTTGGGTTTTATAGAGGAAATACTTGTTTTAAAGAAAAGCTATAATTTTATAGAAGAAGTAAAATTTTCCTAATAATCACACATTCTTTAGGACCCTCTTTGAACATTATTTATTCAGTTCTTACTGAGTCATATGGGTCAAGGAGTGTTTTACCAATACCTACATTCAAACATTAGTTTTAACAGCCATATTTTAAGTGTGTTATGAAAAAATTTACTTATAAATTTTTAATTGTCATATTAACCTACCTCAGATGTATTTTGTGCAACCTGAGCATTAAAATTTCTAAACTGTGGTGAACAAATTAATTACTTACTGAGGATCGTATTAACATGTCAGTATTTCCATTCTTAAGTATTAAAATTTCTTGGTAATTGGATATATAAAAAGACATTTTACAAATTGGATCAGACTATTGAAATAATAGAACAGTCATTAAGTTAAGCTTTCTACCACAGGAAAATGTAGCTGCTAGCTATATTACAATTTTTAAATTGTTTATCAGTATCATCAAATGATGACTAGAACATGGCTTAAAATGATAATTTTCAATAGTTTCAAAGAAACCATTCTGAAATTAATTGATGGCACTTGAATGGTTTTCAGAGCATTCTTTATTTATATTTCTTCTTCCTAATAGCATCATTTTAAGGCAGTAGTTGCTAGCCAGGAACCCAGAGATACTTGGCAATGTTTGGAGACATTTTGGAGCATCATGGCTGGCAGAGGGGCAGGGGGTTGCTGTTGGCAGATATCTAGTGGGTAGAAGCCAGGGATGCTCTCAGACATCCTGCAATGCACAGGGCAGCCCCGCAACAAAGAATCATCCTGCCCAAAATGTCAAGGGTGCCGAGGTTAGGGAACCCAAGGTATGGGAACAAGTGGTACTATCCTAATTCATTCATTCATTCAAATGACAAAATGCCGAGAAGTCAGTCAAGTAAGACATGCTTTCTGCCTTCAAGGAAATTAAAGGTTTAGCAGAGAAATCAGACAAGAAAAGTTAGAATTACAGAACAGTATGATAAATGCCGAAACAGGGCTATGCACAAGGTTCTGTGAGCCCACGGAGAAAGAACATCTGAATTGGATGGAAAGGAAAGAGTTCCTCTAGGAAAAGTTAACCTTGAACTGATAAAAGTTAGTTAGGCAAAACCTCAGTCAGGAGAAGAGAAGCTTCTCAAAGTATTTCAAACAAAGGGAATTTAATACAGGGATTTTTTACACAGCTGAGAAACAAAACAGAAGACAGTGAAGCAACCCAGAGATGAGCTCTAGTGGGAAGATGCTACCATCCCTCGGCAGGAGGGATAAAGAGAAGAGGTCGTGTTAGGCAGGAACTATGGCCACCTGGCAGGAACTAGGACGTTGGAGGGGGAAATCTGTCCAGCAGGAACTGGAGACAGGGCAGCTTTCTCAGCAGCCCCCACTGAGAAAGGGGGAAAGATTCCCTGGCCCTTCTCTCCCTCCCCCCCTCCCATCTCTTATTGGTACTTCCCATTGGCCAATTCTGGCCAGGGCATCTGGGCAAGGAGGCCTGGGAATTTGGTTCCCTACAATACAGTGAGACAAAAAATGGCTGGAGGAGGAATCTGAGAGCAAACTGGAAAATATGCAAAGGCATAGTGGTCTGAAGGAGGATCACCACCACTCATTTAGCATGGCTAGAGTGCAAGGTGCTGTGTGCTGAACGGAGGAGTTCCCACATCCTCTCGAGGTCTGAAAAGGCAGCCGGTGACACTGGATGAAGTGAGAGCCATTCAGTCTGTGTTTGGAGAAGAACGCTGGTGGAGAGTGAGTATGACTTGGAGATAAGCTGGACCAGAAGACAGGGACTTGCTGGGGGGCCGATGCCGTTATCCAGATAGAAGGCCTCACACGAGGCAGTGGCAGCCCATGCTGAGCAGGGTTGGAGAGAGATGTGGTTCTCAGTTGGATTTGGAGGGAAAGAAGAGGTCTAGTGTGACCCCCCAGCTCCGGTACTAAGCGGGAGTACTGGGGCTGGAACCTGGTCCCTCTGACTCCCAGCCCACTGTTTTTCACTGAAAGTAGGGAGACGATGATAAATCATTCATTCCCAGTCTACATGTGTGTATCACATAATGGATATTTAATCTGCTATATATTCCTGAATCTAAATTTCAAATTCAAATACAAGTTCTCGTTTAAAAATTAGTGGTCGTAGTTGTTTTCAGAGAAATCTCATTGCCTCTAGGAAACAAATGTTCTTCTAAAGTTCATACTTCCACAATCCAACTTGTAGACAATATATTTCACAATATTCTCATCAAAAATTCTTTCTAGTGGATCTGGTCATAAAATGCCCTGGCTGAGTTCCCTCAATTTACAAGACTTGCTACGAAAACCACTAAATGAATTGTAACCTTTCTTGGTCAATAGAGGTCAAAGTATTAGCTGTAAATAACGTTGCTTGGTTTGTTACTCAGAAATTCCAGGAAAAGCCTTTTTCTGTGATTTTCAGTTTCAGTCTAAGCAACACACAACAATCATGTTGTTCAGCTGCATGAGCTAAATAATAAATCACCAGTCTTTTTTTTTTTTTTTAAGCATGCTGCTCAAATTAGAAACTTGGATTTTCTGATATATTTTACTAGATCTGTAACCTAAAACTTATTGATTTAGACTTTTAGTGTTATAAAAATTTAAACATCACTTTGGAAAAATATAGTGATAGATAAAATGATGAATTGTTATGCTGGAACAGATATAGGCAATGCAGAATAATTGATATTTCAAATCAAGATAAACTTAAATAATCTAAGTGTGCAAAGCACACAGCTCTTTGCCTCAGAGTTCTCAGTCTGTTTCTGAAGATAGCCATATAACCATATCATTATAATATATTTTGGTAAAGCAGTTTGGTGAGGTACCTGTAAGCCAATGGAAGTACAGAATAAGGGTCAGATACATTCTGGGGAATTCAGGAAGGAATTCCCAGGGATGACGACACCGGAACTTGGTCTTAAAAAATGAAGTGATGTTAGACTAAGAGAATGTAGGTGCTTCTAAACCTATTTGTCACTTTAATTTCTATTGTTTCGTTACATTGAGCCATCCCTCCAATTATATGGTAGATGACCAGCTATCCTGGTTTGCCAAGAATTTTCCCAGTTTCAGCACTGAAAGTCCCACATCCTGGGAAACACCTCAAGCTGATTTTCCTGCATCCTCATTATAGTTTAGGTTTCTGACTCGGTTCCTTTGCCCACTCCAACCTCCCATCTAAAATGGACCATCACCTTGTCACTGCCTTGAGTTCCTCATGGGACCTGCACAGATCCTTGCACCCAAGAGAGGCTCCTTAATGCCTGTGGGTTGGTTGAGACGTCTGTCAATATTGGCACCTCTTACATTTTGTAGATGGTGCTGAAGCTCAGATTATCTAAGTGACTTAAGATCTCATGAAACAGTGCTAAGATTAGTACCTAGGCCTTGTCCCATGTCTTCTACAGAACATTCTTGAACTACCCAACACGAAATCAAGCACTTTCCTGCACCGTTTGAGCCCTTGAGGTCAATTTAAAACAGTTTCACACTTGGTTATAAAAAGTTTTTAGCCATGATGTCAATACGCTGTATTTGTCCAGGTGAATCACAGGGCAGGGATGGGTCTTCTTCCCACCATGAGTCATAACAAGACCATCATGACCTCATACTGTGTGCATCATGACTGCATAATGTGAACCAGCCTTGACTGCTCACATCAGCTGACCCGGTTCATCTCAGGATTCTGCAAAGCTGACCTCGCCACCATCCCCTATGCCTTACAGAGTGGGTGAGGGTGGACACGTGATACCTGATGCTGGACTTATTTTGAAACTGGTTACAGATTTCACATCCAGACTCAGTGCTGGGATGTTTCAATACTCTGCATATGCTGCTCGTTTAAACACAACCTCAGCCCTTCAGGATCTGATTTTTCCATTAGAATGTTAACTCCGGAGGGCACGCCATAGCCTTGTGTCTTCTGATTGACGGCACTGGCTGACGGGATGTTAGAAAGGTCACGAGGCTCTAGGTCAATGCAGCCTCCCTGGTCCCAGATAGAATCAACCCTTTAACTGTGGTTCTCCCTGGGAATCTGTCTTCATTGGGTGTGATGTAGGCCCAGGTAAAAAATGAGCCAGTCAGAGAAGCGGGGTGGGGGGCGGGGGTGGGAGTCTTTGTATGGAGTCAGCTTCTCCTCTGCTCTTGAGAGAGTTAAGCTAAATTGGGAGCTAGCCTCAAGGTCTTTTTACAGCTTCCTCCTCCATTCCCCCCTCCTCTTCTGCTGTAATATTGCCTTCGTAGGTACTGGCTGTGACTGGCATCGCAGGGGCTGCTGGGATTTGCTAGGCCAGGATTACGGCAAGGGGCACAGCACTTGGAGTCAGAAGTCTGGGCTTTGAATCCCAGTTCTGTCACTCTGCTCACCAGTTTGACACGGTGGAGAAGACGTGGGCTTTGGAATGGGCAGCTGCATGGCCCCAGACGAATGAGCTAATGTGCCCCAGCTTCCATTTTACTACCTATAAACTGAAAATAATTCTTTTGCGCTCATAAGGTTATTAGGAGTAATTATTGGCATGATGTTTTTATGGCACTTAGTACAGGAACAAATGTGTTAGGAAGCACTTAATAACTGGTAACCTTTTATGATTATTCTCCTAATCCATCACTCATTCATTCGATCAGAAATCGTTTCTTGAGAGCAGGGAGCTGTGGCATTTCCGCTGGCTCTTGAAGGATGAGCAGGTCTTAGCCAGATGGGAAAGAGCAAGGAGAGCCGCATTTTCACTTGGGTGAAGGCCGTGGACCCAGGGGTGTGTTTGTGTTCAGGACACGTGGAGGAGGGAGGAAGGTGTGCTATTTGCTTAGTTTGAATTTTTTTGCGCCTGAGTCTCTGATACTCCAGGATCTTCCCTGTGTCTCTGTCCCCCCGCCCGTTGCAGTCCTGATGACAAAGTCCCCTCACTAATGCCCTTGCCTTCCCAGAGCCCTTCCTCGCGCTCTTGGTTTGCTCCCCCCAGCTCCCCTCTGCGTGTGTCCCTGTAGCCTGTGTAGCTCTCTCATCAGAGTCTGGAGGGATTTTATAGATCTCCCTGGGCAAAAAGCAGCGGAGAGCATCTTTGTATCCATCACAACTTTTTCCACTAGTTCTTTTTTATTTTTAACTTTGTAGTTTAAATACTTTCAAACTTACAGGACTGTTACAAAAATAATACAAACCCCATACAGAGAACTCTCACATACCCCTATCCCTACAGATATCCAGGTCCCCCAATATTGACACTCTGCCACATTTGTTATCTCATTCTTTCTATCTATCTATTAATATCTATCTATCTAGCTAGCTAGCTAATCCATCTCTAGTTATCAGTCCATTCTCTGCACATTCGCGCGTAGGTTGCATACATCATGCTCCTTGAACACTTAATACTGCCATGTACATTTCCTAAGAGCAAGGATGTTTACTTATATAACCACTTTGACTGCAGTTATCAAATTCAAGAGATTTAACTCTGATATAAAGCTTACAGTCTATGTTCCAATATTTTTTCATATGTCCCTATAATGTCCTTTTTAGCTTCTTATCCATCCTTGTTAGATCCTGTGCAGGATCACTTATTGCATTTAATTGTTATTCCCTCTTTAGTTGCTCTTTATTAATTGTAGGAATATGTATACGACATAAACTTCCCCATCTCAACCACTCCCATGCATGCTGTTCAGTGGGTTTGCGCTGGTTCTTGCTTATACTAAGCACTCGTTGGCATATTAGCCGAGTTAAATTTAGCACA
>JAQZBX010057580.1:0-17923 GCA_029593785.1 Cabassous unicinctus
TTAAAAAAAAAAAAAAAAAAAGCCAAAATTTCTTTAAGACAATTGGTCAAAAAGTTTTGTGCTCTGCTAAAAAGAAAAACCCTTAAAAGAAGGTCATAAAAATCCTGAGGGTTTGAATGACTTCTTCACTTTTCACTTTTAAAAAAGCTGGATGTGAATTTTTGAGTTGAATAACTGTCAGTTTTGTTGCAAGGTCAAATGTAAATGTTAGAAGATAAAGAAGAACCACGAGCAGTGTCATATTCAAATCAGAAGAAATGAATGCCATGCCCTCCAAAATTTCAATAGCTTTGGCCATGATCCCTGGCACTGACCCTCAGTATCTGTCCTTAAAAGACGAAAAAGCAAAACTCAGAAAAATTATTGGCCAGTCAGAAAAAAAAATATCCTAGTGAACCATCAAATAACCCATCTGTAGCCAGCTGAAAGGGCATGCAATATTATGGCATTAGAATGCAAGGATTTGAAAAGAGCAAATCTTTCCAGGCCAATTTAGGTATTTTAGGTGTTTTTTTTTTCCCCAATGAAAAGGTGCAGGAATGTAGAAACAAGATGGAAACAATAAAGGTCATCTATCTCCTTTTCACAAAGGTTTGATTAATTCTATTCCAAAAGACTAGGACAGTGCAGAATTGAGCATAATATTTTGATAGGAAAATAACTGACTTTGAGAGTGATTATTTATAACTCAATCTCAACTAAGACCATAAATAATATTTCACAATAATCAGTCTTAGAGTATGTTATGGTACATAATTTATGATAACCTGTCTTAAGACATTGGGAGTATGCTTATCAAATATATAGATGAACCTCACCAGGTAGAAATATAATTTTGAAGAAATAGATATTTCCAGATGGCATGATACATTGGCCAAAGAGAAAAAGTGATGGAATTTGATGAGCATAAAGAAAGATAGCAAACACACCTAAATAGAGTGGGGAAGGATTTGTAAAGGAGAAAACAAACTGGCATCTAACAAGACCACAAATTGAATATGAATAAATGACAAAATGAAGGAATATTTGTGCATTGTGTATTGTTCAGATATGGCAGAGATAACTGTCCCTCAGTTTTTCTTTTACCAGGTATGCCTCTGTAATTAGGACTTTTCTTATCAATTACCTATTGCCCTGTTTGTCCTTCTGTCTCCGAGTTTCTCGGAGGCAGTAACTGAGCCCTAGTACCCTCCACTGCTGATCACATAGAAGGTTTTGGGGCCTTTATATTAATGTTTTTGGCTGGATCAGTGGTCAAATGTCAGATTAAAATGCAATGTTAACTTTAGTAAGAAATATGGGACATGGGAAAATCGCTATGACTATTCAGAAAACATTATGAGGCATTTAAAAATATATCCCCCAACTTATTTTGGATTTGATAAACACAAAAATAAAGCACAACATGATTTGCTGTAAACCCTGAAAAAGATGAAAGTAAATAATTTGGTTTATTCTAAAAAAAAAAAGCTTTTATTCCTAATTTCTTATCATTAAATGCTTATTGAATTTCCTTACGTGAAGTATCCTAAATATAAATGTCTTTTAAATATTAACATCATGCTAAGGAAAGTATCTAAGAATTTCTGGTAGATTGTTTCTAAATGATTGAGATTCAAGACTTCCAGCCAATTTATTAAAATGCATCCCAAGAGTGGTATGGTGGGATACCACAGAATCATTCTTTTCCATTTAGTTTCAATTATTTGGCTAATTGCATGTTAGCATCATTTTTGGTATTATGAATATGGAAATAAGCAGGACTATTCAAAACTCACATAGCACCCATTATGTGCCACATCTTCAATGGTCTCACAGAAATGAGGTTGGTTTATACAGTTCCTGTGATTGGAGCATTACGTTTAGGATGAGATAAAGGCATTGATAGTTGATGCAGCTTCGTCTAAAATGTAGGCTTCAGAAGTGTTCCAATATCTCTACACAGATGTTCCATGGAAAACCAAAATACTATAAAATAAAAAGGATTACATTAGCAAATGATATTTGATGGAAAAACTGTGTTCTCCAAATCTGGCCCATCATTGTTTATGGACAAGTACCAAGAAACACTCTAGGAAAGAAACATGACGAAACTTGTTTATTCCATATACACCAAAAGTATCATGGTACGTTTAGTCATGGGTAATTTTCTTCCAAACTCCATTAATTATTTTCTACTCTATGAACTTGAACAGTGTCCTGGCTTGGGAGTCAGAAGCTTGAGGCTGGAACTTAGCCTCAAATCTATTCCTGACACATTGCATGACCTTGGACAAGATACTTCAATTCTCAGCAATCCGGTTTCCTTGAATGTAAAATGAGAGAGCTGGTCTAGATGAGTCTTAGAGGGTTTACAGATCTCAAGCTTGATGGAACTAAGAAAAGGTCTAAACAAAAAAGGTGCTGGTTCTGCACTGATTTTCAATATGAATCTACATCAAGCCAAAGGATGCATAATAATTATATTAATGATTAGGACTGATAGAACTAATTACCACTTCAAAAAATAGCATTGGCAAAAATAAATAAATAAATAAGAATTTAAAAATTGTACCCTGCATGTAAACAATGTTCCTTCAAGTTCAGGAATAGAAATTTTGGCAGAAGATGCTCAGAAATGCATTGTTCAAGAAGGTTTATTTAACTACCACGGCATCATTTCCAAGGTTAAATTCATTTTCTCCATTTCCTGTTATCCCTTATTTCTATTAATTAGCTTCCAGCAATCCGTCTTCAACTCATAAGTTTTAATCTAATCTATCCTTCTTCAACCCATGCATTAACTTAGCTGCTAAAACTTGCCCAAAATAATTACTTCCAAAGGTTTGGTTTCCGCGGGAACATGAAGGACTATTTTTGTTTATTTGTTTACTAAAGCTAATAACTGGAAGGCTTAAGAGAACCTCTCTTCCAGATATTTTAGGATGTATACCTTCTGTTTTCTCTAATTTTCCACCCAAATCAGAAGCTGCCTCTTCCTTACAGAATGTTGAGTGAGATAAACAGTGCTATTTCAGATTCTTACAGAATGTGAGGTGCCCTTATATTCGTTTTACGTATATGTAAACTGGAGACCAGTGAGATGCAGTCACATGTGTGAGGTCTCACCTAATTCAGAGTCTGAATTAGGGAGCAGGGTATTCCGTAGGCACCCCCTGGTGGACAATGCCTGGGCAGGCGTGTCACTGAACCTCCTGCCTTCTCTGCCCCAGCTGAGGACAAGGAATGGCCTTAGTTACAAAATATTGGGAAGATTCAGTACAGTCATGGTATTAGGTAGTGTCTCTTTTCTTGATTTTTATTTTTATTTCTTGTTTCTTTCCATCTTCACAAATGTACTAAAGATGCCTAATTGGCTTAGCCTGTTTTCACATCTTTTCTCAGGAAGAAGTTCCCCACTGAGTCCCTTCAAATAAATAAAATGCCCTCATGCCTTGGGGACTTCTCTATGAGTGAGAAAAGAAGAGATGGAGGAGATAATGTACCAACAGAAAGGGTAATTAGGAGAATTGCTATTATTCAGATGAAAACAGAGAAAGGTTTAGTAAATGGCTGTTTTCCAGTTTCAGAAATATGAACATGAAAGCATCAATCTCATGAGAGCTAGACTCTTAAGCATGTGTGTTGTACAGTTCCAAGTTTTTTTTTATTCTAGTTACATATATACAACCTAAAATTTCCCATTTTAACCACATTTAAATATATAATTCAGTGCTGTTAAATAAACTCATAATTTTGTGCTACCTTCACTACGATCCAGTATCAAAACATTTCCATCAACCCAAATGGAAAATCCTCAAAATTTAAGCATCAACTCCCCTTTCTCTACCCCATACCAGCTCCCGATAACCTGTTTTCAGTATGAACTCACTGATATAAACTAATTAAAATAGACAAATTCATAGAGTCAGAAACTAGACTGTTAGTTTTAAGGAACACTTTAGGATTAGCTCTGTGGGAACTGGAACAAGCTTCCAGATATGACCACTGTTCCTGAAGCTTGGTTTAAAACAGGATAGAGGTGTTAACTGGAAGGATTAAGGTACATTTTTGGGCAGGAAAAAATGCTTTCTTATGGTTGCAAAGTAAAGGGATAGTCAAGAATGAAGACAAAATTGGGACTTAATTATGAGTGTTTATTCTACAAATATGAATTATCTCAAATGCTGAAGAGGCTTTAGAAAGCAGAATAGAATATGATATTAAACCTCAGCAGAGAACAGACAATAAACACTGTTCCACAAAGATATGAAAACTCTTTGATGGACCAGAATTCTTCTCCAAATGAGCTGGGTAGTTCTAGGCAAGTCTTTTGCCACTTGTTCCTCAGATCTGATGTCCTTGCACACTCATTTCATGACTTTATGATTCTATTCTGTGAAAAACAAAAGTCTGTTGAGAGTTGAAGAAATATTATAGAAAATCTGTACATGAATCACAGAATAAAATATTTAAACCTCACTCCATGTATTAGGGTTCTCCAGAGAACAAGAACCAAAAGGATATATAGATTTACTATAGGAATTGGCTCATGCAAACATGGGGATTGGCAAGTCTCAGTTCTGTAGGGCAGGTTGTATGTTGGAAACTCAATGAAGGCTGTCCAGAGTAGAGATAGAAATTCTCCTTTCTGACTGCTGGAAGCATCAGTTCTCTTTTTAAGGCCCTTACCTGATTGTATGTGGAGAAGCCAGTCATTGCTAAAGGGAATCTCCTTTGTAGATTGTAGCTGTTATCAACCATTAGATGCAATCAACTGACTAATGATTTAAATCCATGCAATATTCTCATAGTAATAATTAGGCCAGTGCTTACTTGACCAAACAACTGGACACCATAACCCAGCCAAGTTGACCCCTAAAATTAATTATCACACCCTCCTGAAAATTTAAAAGAAGTGCCAGTCTCTATCATAATTGGATTTTGAAGTGAACATAATGATCAATTCATGGTTACTTCTAGCTAAAATGGTCATAGAGTGACCACACCTTCTGTTAAGTTTATGTTCTATGCACTGCATATTATGCATTATCTCTAATTCTCACAGTAACTTTAGAAGGAAGCACCAGAGTTCACATTTTGCTGATGAGGAGATTCAGTCTCCAAAAGACCATGTAACTGCTCCAATTACTACTCATCCAGTAATTGTTGGAGCAGGGAGAAATGGGATACTGGAGATTAGACTCCAAGTTCCAGATTTTAGTGTAACCAACCCCGATATGTGAACCTCGTTGTGCCATCTCTCAAGATGACCCTAAAAGGAGTAAAGGACAAAACCCAGAGGTCTAAGTTTGGGACTCTGTTCAAAGTAGCTGGTTAATATGTATTTGATAGTTGAGTCTAGAGTTGGATTACCCAGAAGTGATCCTAAAATAACCAGTGAGTTGATTGGAGATGGGATGGAAACACATCAGTATGTCCCTGAAAAAGTAAAGAAAAACAAAAAGTGAACAAAAAATAACCAAAAGACAATACCTGATATTTATTGAAACCTTTAAAGATTTGGTAGTGTGCTAAAAGTTTTAATTATCTCCCTTAGTAAAACATCCCTGTGAGGTAGGTGTTAATTTGTGTTTCTCTTCTGTTTTCTAGGTAAGGGAATGGAGTCTTACAGACTTTAAGCGTCAAGGCCATAAAGCTGGAGAAAAGCAAGAACTCAAGGCCAGATCTTCTTGAATGGAAATCCATGCTCTTAACCACCGTATTCTACTTCCTTGCAGTAGCCTGGATGGAAACATACACATTGAGAAAGCCCGGGCTGAGGCCTGTTAATGTCAGTATTAGCCTTCATGCTGCCTGAGCACATGGATGTGAGCACACAAAGAGGGCAAGGAGCTTACATGTGAGGCTCGTCATTCATGCAGTGATGAAAAGCTTTGCATCCATCCAAGAGCTCCACCTCAATTAGGATGCAAGGTAGGGCTGCGTGGGCTAATAAACTGGGCTGTTTTCCAAACTTAGAAGTCACTGAACTAGAAGCTAAGCGGTTCCTTTCAAAATTAGCAGAGAGCAACTGGTATCAAAAGAGCTAATTGTTCATTGGTGAATTTTTGAATATTATATCATTTCCTGGAGGGAATGAGTGCTAGCATTCAAATTGTGAAAACCAGACGCAGACAAACTAGATGCTTGTAGTTCCTTGCCCTGTCCCTAACCAAACCTGAAGAATGTCACAATTTTGAGGATTTTAAAGAACAGGCTATTACAGAAATCTTAGAGATTGCTTAGCCTGCTATGTTTATTTTTCAGATGAGAAAACTGCAAGCTATCTCAGGGCTTGCTCATTCACCCCCAACTGGCTATTTAATTTACGTGATCATGGGCAGGACCCAAAGTTTCTTTCTTTCTTTTTTTAATAATAATTTTTTTTAAAGATACTTAGATTACATAAATGTTACACAAAAAATATAGGGATTCCCATATGCCCCGCTCACCACATCTCCCACACCTTCCCAAATGAACATCCTTCGTTAATGTGGCACATTCATTGCAATTGATAAACACATCCTGGGGCTTTGACACTGAGCATGGACCATAGTTCACATTGTAGTCTACACTCTGTCTCACAGTTCTGCATGTTATGTGATGATATAAAATGGCCTATATCTGTTGTTGCAAGGTCATTCAGGACGATTCCCAAGTCCCGTAAAAGCCCCCGTATTATACCTGTTTTTCCCTCCCTCTGCCCCCAGAGCCTCCAGTGGCCACTGGTTTCACATCAATGTTGTAATTTCTTCCATTTGTAGAATCACAATGTGTCTATAGTACAATACCAGTAAGTCCACTCTAGTCCATAGTTCATTCCCCAATCCTGAGGGTTCTGGGATGGTGATAGGACCCAAAGTTTCTTGACCTTCAGGTGTCTCATCTGGGAAGGAGGGATGATGATAATAAAACCTACCACATGGGTTTGAATCAAGAATTAAATGAAAAGATCCATACAAATTGCCCAGGATAGCACGTGACACGGGGGTGTCTTCAGTAAGTGTTGGCAAATTCCAGTTCACCTCAAAAAACTCCTTCAGAAGCCTAAGAGTCAGCACGTCTGTGAAGCTTCCCATGTACCTGGGCCCACATGGGACTGCCTTCCTTGACTGCCTATTACCCCGTTATGCACCAGAACATCTATCACTTAATTATAAATCTTTAAATAGTTCCTACCCAAGACTTCAATTCTCAATTAAGTTGCAGGTTCTCTGCAGAGCATATACTTCAATTTCTCCAGAATTTCCTGTATCTTCCACAGTGCCAGTTTCAATTGCTGGGTCATTGAAGGTTTTCCACAGTGAATTTGTAACTCATTAATTACAATTTTAAATTAATTTTTATCAACTTAAAACATGTACCTAATTTAAAAACTTAAGTAGCTGATAAGCCTTACCATGGAAATTGTTGGTCAAAAGGAGACACATCAACCCATTCCAATAGAGGTGTCTGGGTCACCTGCAAAAACATGGCTCACTCAGGCTCTGATGGGAAGAAGCTGTACTCACGTAGAGAAGAGACAGTGCAAGGCCAGCTTCAATAGTGGGTGTCAGTTCCCCAGAGCCAGGGGTCTCAATGCACATATGTTTTAGGCACAGCACCCCTCTCTTGTGTGTGTGTGAGCCATAGTGAAGGAATCCACTTCTTCTCCAACAGGGACAGATACACCCCACTGTGTGAGCTGGATGTACTAACACATTCCCAATGGAGTACAGCCTCCAGTGGACATTTACATATACTCAGGACAACAGGGGAAGGAAAGTACCAGCAATCCCTTATCTATCAGGCGTTTGTGTTTTATCCTGCCAGGCTGACACCCCTGGTTTTGAGCACAGGATGTATTTGTGGGTTCCAGGGAAGGAGACAGGCCACTCCAGGAAAGTCCCCTACCACTGAAATAATAGTCCCCTGCCCTATCTTTATTGTCTCGCTAATTTTAACTCCCCAAAAGAAAACACTTTAAACTATTTTAGATTTTTTTTTTTTCTTATATCATCCTCTGCTTTTCTAAATAACATGGGTAAGCTACTAACCTTTGAGTTTTCAATTTCAGATATTATTCTGGTTTTCCTACTGTGGAAAATAAGGATTTGGCTTTCTTATTCCGCCCCTTTGCCCCCACTATCAGTCCAGAAGAACTAATTCAAAGTGTATGTCATTGTGGCTACATGGCCAACCCCAGCCAGTTGTTGCACCTTAATTACATTTGTTCTTTTGTAAATCTCTTTCTTCCCTAATGCTCTCATTTCCTTGGTTATCTATGCCGTTGAGTTTATCATTAAATTGCCTGAAGTGTGAATCTCCTTTCAATATGCTAAAACACATCAGTTATGCAGTTTCATTTCATCCTTTTCTCCTGAAGGCCTTGATCTGGCTGCTGGAGTCAGGCCTTTTGCTCTCCGGGCCTGTTGCTCAGCTATTCTCCTGGGCTTTCGCTTCACCATCAGCTAGGAAATCCCCTGTGCTTTATGCTGAATTGTACTGCCTTTGCCTGGAGATTAAAGCTTCCTGTTTCTCAGTTTTCTTCCTCATTTTGGGAGCACTTATCCTGAGAAACAAACATGGGGAAAATGAAAACGAAAAAAAATTAGAGCTTGCTCATCTGCAAAGTCTTAATTTGCTCTCACATTTGATTAGTAGTTAGACGAGGTATAGAATTTTCAGTTTGAAAATATTTTCCCTTAGGATTTTGAAGTTACTGCTCCACTGCAATTTTAGCTTTGGATACAGCAACTAAAATGTCATTGACCCTCTAACCTCCTGATTCGTTAGAGGATGGCTGCTTGTTTTATCCTTTCTCCATATAGTTAGGGTCTTCTTTTTGCTGCGGAGTTCTGAAATGCCATTATGTGTGAGTCCTTTTCCATTCCTTGTGTAGCCAGGAGGCCTCCCCAGGCTGCATTCTGAAAAGGCTCTATCATTACTTCCTCTTTTCTCATTTCTCTGTCTTTCTGAGCAAAAAGATTTTAGACTTATGGGACTGATTCACTTTTCTCATGTTTTTTTTTTTTTTCCTATTCTTCCATTATTTTGCTCTTCTTTCTGAGCCATTTCCTTAATGCTGTCAACTCTCATTTTAAGCTTTTAATTTCTGTCATCATAGTTTTAATTTCCAAGAATCCTTTTAGGTTATCTGAAGGTTTCTTTTATTACAGCATCCTCTTCATCTTCTATCTTCTGTCATCTCTAATGATACTAACTACATTACACATAGGAGTTTGAGCAAATCCATGTAACCGTTTTGCTGAAATTGACATTTGTAATGCAACTGTGATAAAAAAAAAAACAACTTGTGGATGCAAGCTTGCTTTCAGAAAAGATGTTCTGTTTAAGCTACATTTCCTGAAATTTGTGTTTATAATGTGGGTGTGGGGAAATGCTGCTTCCAGCGGGTACCGGTCAGACATCAGTGAGACTGGGGAAGAGTGGATTCACTGTCCCCTTCCTTCCTGGGCATGAATTGCTGCCCTGTTGTCTCAAATATCTGTTAAACTATCTCAGCGCGTCTCGTCAGCTAATCCAATGGTTTCCCACACTAAAGAAATAAAAGCAATATTCGTGAGTACTTGCCAATTAGGTCTTGTCCGTATTAAGACTCTCCTATAATCAGATCAACCTTTTACTGACTACTTTATGACTGGTCTATGCTGCATCCTGTGGGGTGAACCTAACCACTAATTTCTGGGAACTGTTAGCCAAGAAGGAAAGAAAGAACAAAGACATACTTGAATGCATCTCATGCTCAGTAACGGCCCTCATCAAAACTTCCAAGTGAGTCGGGAGTTCATCCCAGAGGTAAGGCTTATGCACATCTCATCAGGGTCTCATAGACTGCCAGAGTAGATACTACCCCAAATAGTGGGTTTCCTGAGAGCTTTGGAGACACACAGGTCTTGTGGTCAGGGCAGATAGCTCGGGAGTTTGGTCCCTCGTCAGTGGGCCCTACTTTGGAGTTTGTGCTCCTGAGAGTGACAGAGTTGGACTCAGTTATGGCTTCCCTACACATGGCTCATCTGTTGCTTCTATTTGAAGCTATACTTGGTGCTGGAGTTGGTAGGTGTACGTCGAAGAGACTTGAGTCTTTGGGCTGTCCCTGTGCCAGCTGGGCCCTGAGCCTCAGAGGAGTTGCAACCCCTGCTCTCCAGTTCATTGGACTCACCCAGGACAATTAACAAAGAGGTGAGGATTAACAACCACCATACCAAGGAAACAAGAGAGTCTACAACTGCAAGCAAGAGAGTCCCATTCATCAGCTGTAGGAGATCGAAGCATCCTCTCATTTAGAGCTAGAGTGGACATCATCATCCCAGAATCCTCAGGATTAGGGAATGAACTATGGACTGGAGTGGACTTACTTGTATTCTACTATAGACTTATTGTGATTCTAGCAATGGAAGAAATTACAGCATTGATCTGGAGGCAGTGGCCACTGGAGGCTCTGGGGACAGGGAGAGGGAAAAGCAGTTGTAATACAGAGTTTTTTTTGGGACTTGGATATCGTCCTGAATGATATTGCAATGACACATATAGGCCATTATATATCTTCCCAGGACCTGCAGAACTGTGTGGGAGAGAGTGTAGACTACAATGTGAACTATGGTCCATGCTCAGTGGCAATGCCCCAGGATGCGTTTATCAATTGCAATAACTGTGCCACACTAATGAAGGATGTTGTTTATGTGGGAGGGTGTGGGAGGTGTGGGGAGCAGGGCATATGGGAATCCATATATATATATATTTGGAATCCCTATGTTTTTTGTGTAAAATTTATGTAATCTATCTTAAAAAAAATTTTTTTTAATGTTAAAAAAAAAAAAACAAAACAGAAGTAAATTGCCCAGGAATATGCAGATCCAGAAAGCATGGATCAAAGTGGATCATGGGTTGGGTACAATTTCAAGAGGTGGCACAAGGAGAAGAAAAGCCACCCCTGAAAGGGCAGAGGTAGAAAGGGCAACTGTATCTATAAGTCTAGTGCAGTTGGAATGGATACTGCAAGCCCTGAGGGCTTCATCCATCCACTCAAGCTTAGCTCTCCTGTGTAAGAACTCAAGAACTCCTGTGTATAAACAAGGAACTTACGGTTGTATAGCCATATGTTGGATCTGAAGGACTCGCGGGTTGTAATCATAATGACCACTTTTCTCTATCTCTTTCTCACTGCTCTTTTTTTAAAAAGATTTTTTATTTATCTATTTACTCCCCACTGCCTGCCACTTTTGCTCGCTGTCTGCTTTCTGTGTCCATTCACTGCACGTTTCCTCTGTGTTTGCTTGTCTCCCTTTGTTGTGTCATCTTGCTGCGCCAGCTCTCCACGGGCGCAGGTAGGTTACCTTCACCAGGAGGCCCCGGGAACCAAACCCAGGGCCTCCCATATGGTAGACGGGAGCCCAGCCACTTGAGTCACATCTGCTTCCCTCTCTCACTGCTCTTTTAATGTGTTGTCTTTTTTGTGTGTGTATGGGATGGTCCATTCTTTGCTCATGGTATAAATTTATCAGTCTCTCTGACTTTTTTGTGGTACTTAGATAACTGAGGTTCTAAAGTTACTTTAGAAGCCAAACACAGTCTCATTTCTTGAATTTAAAATGTCTAGAACCAGGTATCAACCAAAACTCGATTTTATCAAACCTAAATCTTTTCCCCTTCCCAACCTGGGGCTGTGGCTGCTGGCTCAAAGGCTATATATAGGACAGGTTGTGGGAAAGGGACTCCTTTTCTTAGTCAAATACCTTCACCATCCAGGCACTCAGAAGCTGCTGTTTCCAATTTCACTAAGGGGTAAGGGACTGAAATGGATTGCTTGATCCAGTAAATACATTCATTTACAAAGTCAGGTAGTAATGGTTGGGAACAGTTCAAGCTTGCTTCTGGATCTGTGTCTCCAAGCCCTGCAGAACTACACATACTCCTGGGGGTGTGGGACAATGAGAGCACAGTGATGGAAACAAGAAGGAACAGAAATTCTATTATTCCACATCTGTTATTCTATGGAATCTAGCAGAAATCTTATTTGGTTTAAAAATTTTAAAGCGGGAACTGTGAGGTCTAACACATTTCTTTGATAAGCATGACATTTAATTCATACATGAAATAGTATCCATCCATGAATAATATATTCAAAATAGAAATATATTCTTGTGGTTTTTTGGTCCTTCTTGTATTGTGATTATTTTAATTTTGATTTTTTATAAAATTTCTTATTGCCATGATTATATAAAGAAAGATCCTTAAGAGAACAGTTTCATGGTCCATGTTTCCTCTCTTTGCCATTGATATTTTTAGTTTTATTAAATTATTAATTCTGCAAATAATTTTGTTCTATAGAGCAGGAGATGGCTAAAAATATGACTTGCCTTGATTATAAAATAGGCTAGCTGTGCCCTGGCGGGGGACATACAGACTTGGCTCTCATTTAGCATCAGGACCAGGGGATGTCCACACCCAGGAGCTCGGGAAAGCACCCAGCCCTCTGCCCACTTGGAGCTCAGCCACGCCTCTCATTCTGTTCCCCTCCCCACCCTAAACTTTTTCCACAGCAGTTCCCCTCTCACCCTTTCCCTGCCTTTAGTGGTGCAGTATCTTAGGAATGGAATTTCCTTCCCCAATATGCATCCCTGGTGAACACTGACAAGGTATTAAAGGTAGATTTATCTTCTTTATGAAATCTTTCTTGTCACTGCTCTAGGAAAATTGTTCAGTCTCTTATCTGAGTCTCCCCCACACGTCACACATTCTGCCCTGAGACTTAAGGCTTTAGTTTCTTTTTTCATGAAATGTTTCAAATATGTCGTGAGACTTTAATTAGCTCCCTTTTCATGAAATATTTCAAATATGGAGAGAAGAGCAGAAAAAATAACAAATTCCCATGTATCCACCAATCAGATTTAACAAATTGCAACATTTTGCCATTTATGATTCAGATCTTTTAATTACTATTACTCTTTCTTCTTATTATTATTATGGACATAGAACATAACATATGCCTTTTCCTTCTATTCCCATTACCCTCCATCTATCAGTCCAGGTAACCAATATTCTAAAGTGGATAATAGTCTTCTGATCCATATTTAATACATTTATTATACATGTATGTGGCCATAAAATAGATCACATATAAGTACATATTAATTTACATATAGATATTGAATATACAATATATATTTATATATTAATGCCTATAAATATATAGATATTAAATGTATTATATACATTTTAAAATTTCTTTTTAAATTAAAATAAAAGGTATCATAATGTTCAAATACTTCTGCTACTTGTTTGTTTCCTCTCACCATCATATCTTCAACTCTTATCTATCTGGTTAGGTTTATTGATGAAAGCTGTTGTATATAAGCCATTCTATGGTATATGCCACAATTTATCTTTTTTCTATGCTGGAAGTTACCTATTCACCAACTATGGAAATTTGCTGTTCTCAAACAATTTTTTACAAATGTAAACAAATTTCATCAGGTGTATGTACAGGTATGTGGTAGCTGTAGAGTATATGACCTGAAGTTAAATATAGACTCTTGGAAGTTGTTGTCTTTTAAATACCAGCAATTTGATGGGTGTGGGTTAAACCTTGTTGTTTGAATTTGCATTTTCCCCTAATTACTGGTAATGTTAATTGATTCTTCTCTCAACAAACATATAGTGAACACCTGCTCTGTGTTTGGCACTGCTCTAGGCACTGCCAGGAATCCACTCCTCTTGGGATTCCTCAGTGAACAAAATCAGAAAAAGACCCCTACTTCCATGAGGGCAATGGACACAGGGAATAAATGATATCAACAATACAGGGAAGCAGATGTGGCTCAGGCAACTGGGCTCCCACCTACCACATGGGAGGTCGCTGGTTCAGATCCTGGTGCCTCCTAAAGAAGACAGTGAGCTGGCATGACAGGCAGGCATGGCGAGTCGACACAAGAAGAGACAGAAAAGGAAAAAAACGTGATGAGAGACACACTAAAGCAAAGAGCGAAGGTGGCTCAAGTGATTAGGCGCCTCCCTCCCACATCAGAGGTCCCGGGTTCGGCTCCTGGTGCCTCCTAAAGAAACAAGGAAGACAAAAAGACACAGCAAGTGCAAACAACAAGGGAGTGGGAAGAAATAAATAAAATAAAAATCTTAAAAAACGAAAATAATATGCAAGTATATTAGCAATTATATAAGCCCTCAGAAGACCATCACACACTGTTACATGCACAAAATGTAAAAATGTACCATTTGACCTAATAGAAAATTAGGGAAACAAATTAGATTTGTTGCTTATCTTCTACTCACAATAGTTAAAGGACGGTTTTCACTTCCTAATCAATTGCTTCTGGATCAGGCAATCTCCTCCATGTAGATGCTGAAAAGCTTATATCATAATTTTGGTTCATTGGAATACCTTGATAATAGGGTCCAAATAAAAACCCAGTCCAG
The DNA here is from genome assembly GCA_029593785.1 of Cabassous unicinctus. Classification (NCBI taxonomy): domain Eukaryota; kingdom Metazoa; phylum Chordata; class Mammalia; order Cingulata; family Chlamyphoridae; genus Cabassous; species Cabassous unicinctus. The sequence continues at coordinate 14,416 of JAQZBX010057580.1, forward strand.
ATTTTGGTAAGGAAAGTCTCTTCAAAAGGATAATTGCAATAAGAGGAGGGAAACTATTGCAATAGATGAAGGGAACTGTTGATTAAGGAAAATGCTCTGATGATGAGATCTGCAAGTGTCTTAAAGGTTAGAAAGAAAAAAGCTTTTCTTTTATGGGGAAGAATAAACAAGGCTAAAAAGATCCTAATGTGGGGAATTAGGATGAACTGACTGCATGAGGAGATAGTAGGTTGAAGATTGTTTGACCCTGGGGCCAGCCTATATCCAGGAGTGGTCATTAAGGGGCGTGCATGCTAGCTCAGGCTGAGGGTAGGACAAAGTTCAGAGGCCTGGGGGAAAGGAGAGACTCTTAAACAAAGTTTGGCCAAGTCAAGGCCACAAGTATTTTGTCCAGATTGGTTAGTGGGTACAGACAATTCTGCTAATCTTTTATGAGGCAATGGATGGAAATTTGAAGGGTCTGTGTCTGACCTTGTCATAGGCAAACAGGGGGTCTCCCATGAGTCTGATCTAGGTCACAGAGAAAAGGGTGTTTCTTTGCAGTAAAAATAGAAAATACAAAAGGTAAGGGAAATTTAGCAGGATCACAGGGCTTGTTCAACCTTGTCAAGAACTGTGAAGAGCATTGTTTATCTAGTGGGGGCATAGTAAATCGCCACAACACAGGGGCATAGCGCATTAGCAGTGATCTCTCTTCCTCAGCACTTGGCTGGGCTCAGCTTGGCCGGTTTCACTTGGGATCCCCCATGCCAATGTGGTCAGATGGTAGCAGGGACTGGAGCCATCTTGGGAGCCCCTTCTCTCACATGTCTGCTCCTGGGCTGGAGAGACTCGAACTCCTGGGGGCTGGAACAGCTGGGGATCCTTAGGCAAATCTGTTCCTATGAGGTTTCTCTACTTGGTCTCCGTTCATGGTGGCCTCAACACAGAACATTTTATATGCCAGCTCCCAACTTCTGGAGCAAATGTCCCATGAGAAACCAGCAGAAGCTACATGTCCTTTTCTTAACTGTTAACGGATTTTGTCTAGGTTCTTGACTATGCTGCAGAAATGAATTTCAAGAGAATGTCATGTTAATTAGGCTAGTAATTTATTAAGGTAGGGAAGGAAGAGAAACGGGAGAAAATAACAGATCATGGGTCCCAGGTAGAGAGTAAGGGGCTGAAGAGCGATAAAGGTGACCTATTTACAGACTACAATTTCCCATTATAGATTATAAATGCCCAGGTTTTACTTGTGTGTTGATCTATGTGTGTGTGTGTGGGGGGGGAGACACGGCGAGAGCAGGGTGCAGAAGGCAAGAGAGCGAGAGGGAGAGAGCTTTTTAAACCATTAATTATTCCTCCCCTTTGCTAATGACAAGGGAGGAGTTCCAGCTGTTTGCTGTTTTGATTATTACCCCACCCATCAATCCCCCAGGTGGGCCCAATGATAATGTCGCTGGAGAATATCCCGGGCTTCTTCTCGCTTCTAGAAGAAATTTCATTCTGGATGGCAGAAATCTCATTCTGAATGGGATTCTCACAAGGGTCTTCCAGCAGCCATCTTGGGGGTATCAATATCCACATGGACTTCTTGCCAGGTTCCAGATCAATCTATCTATTCCCTATCTTACTAGCCTGCTTCATAACCAAGGGGGGAAATCTTGCAGTGCCATTTCTAACATTTCACATTCATCGAAGCAGTCCCTGAGGCAATCTGATTTCAGGGGAATAGATGTCAACTCTGCCTTTTGATGGCAAGAGTGTCTAAGAACTTGCAAATATGTTTTAAAACCACTACAACAGCAAGTCACTATTACATGTCAAAACAAACCGGATTTCTATTCAGGCTACTACTTTTAGAAATAACTAAAAAGTGAGCCTTCTTACCCAGAAGATTCACCAGATAAATGTACAATGGAGACAAAAGAAATAATTTTGCTGAAAATCATTTTCTAAGGATGTTCATAACAGAGAGAATTGAACACACTAAAATAATCAACTCTGAAGAACATTTTTTTCCCCTTCTGAATCATTTTACTGTCAAAGTTCTATCCCAACAGCACAAAGGAAGAAAAGGATTACTATTGACAGAAAGAGCTCAGCATTTTACAGATCGCCAGGGTCTGCACAGATAGACTTCTATGTATTAGGGTCCTTGAAAAATAGAGTAAACACAATCTCAGGAAAGCTAAGAAATCCATCAACATTGATAAATATTTTACTGAAAAGACATGTTTCTACTAGCATATAGTATTTCCTGCTTGAAAATTTCCATTGCACAAATCTCCCACAGAAGATAAGAGTTAGAGAGGGAGTATAAGATCCTATCATATGCACTCTCCTTGATCTTCTAGGCCTTCTGGCAGATGGTAAGGATAGGAAAAACTATAGTATAGATAATCTGTCCATAAAAAGTTTACAATTTTGTGAAGTGATAATACATGCTTAAAAGTACAAAAAAATGATAAGGGCGGATACAACTTCTGGAATGCTTGCTGTACATCAGATACAGTTCTGAATACATTGCTTATGATGGCTCTTTATTTCTTACCAAACTTTATGATGTACACATTTTCTCCTCATTTTGCAGCTATGAAAAATTGTGGATGACAGATGTCACAGACTAAATTCACACAGAATACTCTGACCAAAAAGACTAAGTTAAGTACCACATAGTGTACTTATGTGTTCATTATGAGCGATACACAATGATGGGCAGGTACATATATACCTCAGTTCAGAGATAGTAAACATGACCTTTACATCTGGGATAGTTAAAAAGGGTTTAGAGGAGAGGTTTTGAGGTGACCTTTGAAAGAAGATGAGGTGGGAGTCAGATAAATAATGAAGGGATGAAGGAAATGGGTTTAGGAAAATGAACACGTTCTTATGTTTTGACTATAAGGAGGAGAAAAACACTAATGAGGTGATTTTCTATATAACACATTGTCTGACTTCAAGCTCATTTGGAGAAAAAGAAGTATTAAAAGGAATTTTATTATTCAGGTCCTAAAGCTATTTGATTATATATGCCATTCAAATAAGAGTTTGTAGATTGTGTATGGAATGGAAATCGATAGCGTATGTGAAAAGAAAAGCTTCAAAGCATCATTTCTGGAAGACTCAACACAAGCCTTCTATTACAACCCTCTGGAATGGTTTCCAAATACTTTGCATCCCCTTTGTCTCTTGGATGTGCTCCTGATTGCCAAGTGGTCTACTTATGCCTCCACCCCAGGCCTGAGGGGCAGGTCTTGTGCAGCACAGCCCCCTGGTCACACTGATTGACTCACAGGTAAAGAAAACATAAGCTAGAACAGGCAGTTAACTCTCAGGACCATTGTTGCAGATACAGGGAAAAAGACCCTTACTCTTCTACCACTTGATCAGAGCCTGGAATGATGTAACCTGGGGATCCAGGCAACCATCTTGGGACTTCAATGCAAGCATGACAGTGAGTAAGACCAAAAGAGTAGAGAATAGTAAGGTCGAACACAATGGAGAGATGAAAAAAAAAAAAAAA
>JAQZBX010057581.1:0-17938 GCA_029593785.1 Cabassous unicinctus
TTTCCATTCCCTTGCCAGTCATTAGCCAGTACGCAAAAACTTCTTTTTCAACAATACCACATAATTTTAAAAGATCTTAAAAAGGATATAAATTATGCTTCTCTACACTCAAAGAAACTCAATCAGTCTCAGTCATCTGGTTGTCAGAAAGATGCAAATTACAAACAACTCAAAGAAAGCAGCAAAAATAAGACCACTCCCCTGAAGAGTTAAGTTACCGAAAATCTCACCTAAATGGAAGCAAATATATGTAGACAATAATACCATGGCACTGAGGAGAAAGGGAAGAGATTATCTAAATTATTTACAGGAAACATTTCATAAAGGCAATTGTCCATAGGAGGAAAAGTAGGAAATCAATTTAAATTGAAATAATGAATTTAAGTTAAATCTATAAAATCCCTTCCCAACTCTAGTAGTAATTATCCATTATAGGGCCTACAACCACTCTTGAATGAATTTATATCACATAAATATATGTCTATAAATACAAGCATGCACCAAAACATATTATGTTTTCTTACAGACATAAAATTCTGTAATCAAGGTACAAACCAAAGAGTTCCTTCTAGTTTTTTCAAACACATAATGAGATATATAGATATGTGGTATCATATGATCTCACACTAATATAGCACACCAGTGGAAATGTGCCAATCTGGGGTCTAGGCCCTATCAATCAATTTCTAGACAGTGTGAATGGCTCAGGAACTATAAAAGTAAACATGTTGCCTGCTCACATGAATACAAAGAGGTATAATAAAGATAAAAGCATAATGCACAAGATATATGCTTAAGATAGTATGGGACTATGGAGACACTAAATGAGAATAGCGATAGCAGGATAGCTATACTGACTCTTAAGGATGAAAAGGAAGGCAGCCTGATGAAGAAGTGGACAAGGATGTTCTAAGCAGAGGAATTAACATGTTCAAAGACATGGACTCTCACTGAATAAAAAGTAGTTCAGATTTCCCAAGTATTTAGTGGGGATGGGAAGGGAAGAGGGAGAGCAGGGGAAGGAGGCAACAGAGATGAGGCTGGACAAGACAGAGACCAGATGAGTCACATCCTTGGGTGCCAAGCTACAAAGATCAGATTCAACTGGAAATAGTGAAATCATAAAGGATTTTATGCAAATGAGGGGAAATGATGGAGGCAATAGATACAAGTTAGGAAGTTACCTTAGCAGTAACTTGTGTGAGCAATATGAGGGATTCAACAATATTTGAAATATAAAGAAGAATAACTGGTAGAATTTGATGGCTGGATGGATATGGGGATGAAAGAATAGAAAGGAGCTTACAAGAGGCCTCCTATTTTTGTTATTCAACTAGATATGAGGTGGTACCATTAACAGAGATAGAAAATTCAAGGAGAGAAACAGGTTATATGAGAGAATAGGATAAATTTGGCTTTTAAAATTTTGAGATTAAAATGTACATTAGGAATATTCTTTCATTCATTCATTCTTTCAATCATTCTTCAAAATGAGTACCTACCTTTTGTCAGCTGGAGATATTTTAACAGAAACTCAAGAAATGAGAATGAGGCACTCCTCATAGAGTAATTACCATGCTCTGTTTGATGTTCCAAAAATGTAGCATACGATTTCCATCAACATGCATTATGCCAAATTAATTGTTTCAATGATAGAACAAAAGCTACCTTCCCTCTATACTTGATAAGGGTAAGAAAAAAGATCTTCAGCTCTCCTGGAAGCTTCCTAAGTTAACCAATAGATTCTGGCACTAGCATCTTTAGGCATCAGACTGTAAGTCAGCCTTTCTTTTTCCTAGCTCACATATTTCATTTCTTCAAAACCTATATATTGGTAGCCACTATGTACTAGACACTGTTCTTGGTGCTAGAGAGATAGTCCAGTGAAAAGAAGACAGAAATCCCTGTGAAAGACAAGAGAGGCATGAATATTAACTCCAAGGTTTTTGGCCTGGGCAATTAGAAGGATTAAACCAACCATTTATTGTGATGTAAAAGAATGTGGGGAAAACAGGCTTGGGGAAATGCTCAGGAGTTCAGTTTTGGTAATACTACATTAGAAATAACTATTAGTCATCCAAAATGAAAAAGGAGAGAAGGCAGTTGGACAAAGGAGACTCCAGTTCCAGAAGGACATTTTAAGAAGCTATGATACTTAAAAGCCAAGATATTAGATGGAATCATCCAGGAGCTAGTACAGAGAGAAAAGAGGAAGTCCAAGAACTGATTGGGGCATTTTAATGATGTAGGGTGGGGAAATTAGAAAAAGAAAAGTAAAAAAGCCATTAGCGAGGGAGAAGAAAATCAAGGAGATTATGGTAGTCTGCAAGTATAGGAACAAAGTGACTCAACAGAGAGAGAGTGATCAACTGCGTCAAACATAGGTCAAATAAGGTAAGGACTAAACAATTGCCTCTGTATTTGCCAGTGAAACATTGGTAACTTTAAAGAGTAGTTTCTACAGAGAAAAAAAGTTGCTGTTCCAAGTGGAAAAATACTTGCCTTCTCACACGGATTATATGCAATCAGGAAACAAAAGCACACAATTAATATTGGCTCTTGTATCAATTCTCAAAAAGAGGGTCTTAAAGAAGAAAAGGTATTTTTTAACATAATGTCCAGCTGAAGGGGTGTGTGTTTATGTGAGTATCTCCACTAGGATTTAAGATAGTTGAGGATGTCCTCAAGGGCAGCAGCAGACTAAAAATTCAGTACAAGGACTAAGGCCAGCAAAACCCATGCAGCCAAAGTCCAGCAAAATAGCTCCTGAGCAACCAAAAAGTAATTACAAATAATGGGAGAAATGTCAGCAAGGTCGTAAACTAGGAGGGTGAAAACACATAAGGGGACAACTAAATAAACTATAAACAGAAACCTTAAAGACATGAGGGGATAGAGATGGTCAAAGGGAATCTTAAGAACTGGGCAAATGATCGACAGAAAAATCATTAGAAGTGGACAGAATGGGGTTAATGGTAAGAAAGGAAAATATCACTCTCTTCATCATCTAATAAGCAAAGTAGCATTCTGCTCTTGAAAATAAAGTGAAATGGTTTCTTATGTGAATATAAATTTCCTCCAGTACACAATTTACTGCTGCCTATCACTATGCCCAACTCAAATATGAGAAAAAACATTTTATGGCATTTTTAACCTTGGTTTTCTGACTCTTTTGTAGACAAACAAGTTTAAGCACAAAATTCAAGATACATTACATTAACAGATACAATGCCAAAGCCCCATCCATAAAGCCCAACCACTTATTTCAAAGACCACAAAAGCAGATGCTTTCTATATAATTGTGCTGAAGGAGTTTAAAAGATAGTCTAACAAAGAACAAGGGCAAGTAATCTTTAGAAAGTCCACTTTTGGGTTAACATGTTCATCCTGGAGATAAGTAGATATTTTTACAAGTAAAATGGTGGCTGAACTACATTGTAAAATCTTGAGAAGCTAAATCCAGATTGGAAGCAAATACCAGTATAGCACTTAAATAAAAACTCTCTCAAAATCTGTGAATAATTATTATCAGGGTATGGAAGATACAGTTCAGGCTGCTATTTATCTTCCCTATCCCAGAGTCGAAATCATCTGTCTCTCTTTGCACAGTCAAAATTCACATTTATCAAGTTAAAATGAGTAAATGATGCTTACAAAGAAATATTTCACCTCTAGTACAAATGAAGAAAATCCAAAAATTTAAAAATTCCATATTCAAGCATTAATTCATAACAAAAACTAAACAAACTATATTATGTAGACAAACATAAAAATAGTAAGGCATATGAGCAGATGTAAAGTTCTAGAATTTTAGTTATACTTCCAACTAAATGCTCTTTAAATGACAGATACAGAAAAGGAACAAGTCAAAGCTTGAGGAAACTACGCAAACTAAAAACAGATTCAAATAAATAAACACTGGACTCAAGAGACTTTCATTTACATGAACAGGACTAATGAAAAACAAACTTGGATTATTTTAATATTTATTCAGACACACACCCCCCCCCCGAGATATAATTAATTTCTTCTATGTCCTCCCAAGCATTTTATTCACTTCTAGTACTGTACCTTTCGTCTGAAACATTAGCTAGCTTTAAAGTCCAGAGTATAAGCTTCTTAAGGCCAGGAGTGTATTTCTTCCATCTTTGTATTTATATCTAACATAGCCAAGGGCACAGGAGTCACTGAATAATTAACTGAGTGAATGATGGGCTAATTACAAAACTTTGTAGTTATCTTTGAAACAATCTTTCTGGAGATCTATTTTAGCATAAGTAAAGAAATATATTATGTAGACTCAAAAAATTTGCAATAAATTCTAAACAAAATTAGAATTAGAATTAGAATTAGTTCATACTCAGGGTACTCCATATGACAATATTAGTTCACATTAGCATATTATTTTATTGTGTTTCTTCAGTGTCTATTAGCTTAATACCATATTATTTACTGATCCATTTTAATAAATGTTGACATTTTAATTGATCCATACTGATATAGTAACACAATGGAAGTGAACTTCAATAAAAGTAGTAGTCAAATCAGAGAGGAACTTAGACAAATTGTCCCTACATCTTCCTGAGATTTCCCAACAATGGTCTGAAAAATAAATTCTATTCTGTAACTTGTATTCTTCATTTGGCCCTTCGTTAAATGTAAGATCAATTTATTTGAGATCGAAAATAACTTTAGTTAACAATGATTATTTTAAGAGGGAGGAAATAGTTAAAACAGAAAGAAATAGTAAATCAAGATGTGACTATTATGTAGAGAAATTTATTTGGTTCTGGACAAAATTAAATTTGGATGAATTTTGAACATTTATGGGGTAGGGAGAACAAAAACAACCAGAAGCAAATAAATTTGGCTAAATCCAGAAAGGCATTTTAATCTCCAATTTGTATCAGTTGAACTACCCAATGTCATATTTGTCTGATTATTGCCCCCAAAACAAGTTTCAAAGTATAGTGATTATAATTGGATTAGTGTGGATTTTCCTACTCAGTTTTATATAATAAAATTAAACTACTTATATAATAGAGATAAATTCTGGATCTTTAAAACATAAAATAAAAAGATACTGATTTTTAAACTTTCTGAGACAGAAAAAAAGGAGGTCCAATCAAATTTTCAAAGATTTATTCTATAAAAGAACTGAATGAAATCTATTCCTCAGAGATTATTCTGAAGCAACTTTTTTTTTCCATAGAAAATGAAGAGATTTTTTTAAAAATTTAAGAAAAAAGTTAATTGGCTTTCTGGCAGCTGTGAGAATACACCTTTCAATCTTCAACTGCAGGGAGCATAAATTATCAACAGTTCTAGCTGCTGCTCTCTGGAACCCAGCACAGTGTCTGAACTGAAACCACACTTCTTATGAGCCCCACTCGGACAATGCCTGAACAAGGCAAGCAAACTCAAGCAGACCTGTTCCTGGGACATGGGGGATTTTGGCTTGAGAATTCTCCACAGCTATGTGAGCTCTCATGGCAGCCTCAGATGCTTCCATTCGACCTTCCTTACTTCCCTCTCTCCTTCACCTGGGGTCGGATCTGCATCGCAGTCTGATGGCTATCCCAGCCTCCCCATGTAACCTCACCGGCATTTTCCCCTAGTCCTTTGCACATCCAACTTCTTCCTTTACAGAGGACCCAAATTAACACAGCATTATTTCACAAAACAAGTTTCAGTAAGAATATCATTTTTAAATTGTCTTATTCATAAATATAACTGAAACTTCATCAGTTCATCAACTTCAGCAAATTTACTATTTTTAAAATATGTAACAGAACATTTTCACTTTTTCTTCTTATTCTCCTTGTATGACTGGCCTCTGTACTAGATGTTACCATGATATACTTGTTAAAACCATGTGCATGCCAGACACCTGGATATGTTTGAAACACGCTTTTCCTCTAGTAACAGTTCTAGAGAAACCAAAGCTTGGAATACATTATTGACTTCTGCTTCTTGGAGAAAAAAAATCTACCATAGGAATTCTGGAAAGACATACCAGCTACTTACTACTCATGTCCACTGTTTCACCAAGATTATCAATATATTTTTAAAAGCCTAAAGAGAGCATTGGCTATATATTTCAAAAATTGGTAAGGAAATTATGAGACTTGAGTTACTATTTTGCTATTACTTAGTAAAAACAATAGGTCTACAGAAACAACCAAGAACCCACCTAAATATCAGTATCCCCTTTAGAATACTAAATCAAAGTTTTAGAAACATGGAGGCAGTTAAATCAAAGGATTTAAATAAATTTTAAGTGATCAAGCTCAGAACCGAAAGATGCTATCAGTTCACATATCAAAGAATCAAAGACAAAGAACAATAATTTTGCTCCTTTGAAATGAGCTGCTCCATCTCTTTCCTTTGTTCATGTTTGCCCTCCTGGCAGAACAAGTTCTCCTACTCCCTGGACTAAGCAACTTTGGAAAACATGCTTTCCCTTCAGTCATTAACTAATGTAGTACAAAGACTCTTGTACACATGAACCAAAATTAATGAAGGCTGTATTCAACTCAATCTATATCCAAAGTACAATATACGTGCAAGAGCAACACTAGGAGCATCAGACTGAAGGAAAAGAAGCCAAGAGGTCTGCTCTCTATTGCAAGACAATTCTACAATGGCACCTCACATTTCTACACATATTGCAAGCAGAGGAAGTGATGGCCTTTGCTCTAGACGATCTTTTTAAGGATGTTTACATCATAAGCAACCTCGGAAGACAGAGACAGTGGCTCACTACAGAACAAAGGGCAGGCATGCTTCACGACCAGTATAGTAAAGTTAATGTCTTGCTCTGGAATGAAGGACAGACATGCTTACAGCCCGTTATAAAAGATTGGGATTTCCTCAGCTCTGGGTTCCTCTCCTACAGCACACCATGCCATCTCCTGCCAAACACTATGCTCTGTCAACATCTCCAGGTATCTGCCTCAATCCCATTCCCATAGCAGTAGCTCAGTCATTCTGAGAGTTGGGTGAATGCCACCCAACTAGTGGCATGGACAAAAAGGATAAGTGGGAAACTCTAAGATTGACCAGCTGCCAGGAGGCCATGTTGAAAACACTGTAAACCCTGTGGCCCCTCCCCATCCCAATGAAAAAAGGTTCCACTTGGGGAATCCCAACAACTACAAACAATACTTTCTGTCTAGGATCACCACATGCACCTCCAGGACTAAAAATCTTATATGTAAGCCAGATGTTAACTTGCCCTCCTTTCAGAAAACACTATGACTTGCATGTTAGAGGTAATAAGAGATGTTCAAGCAATTAAGAAACACTATCAGTACATCATGTGACCCCCAGGTACAGAGATCTCTCAAATTTAAGGCTACCTTTGGTTACTCTGAGGGACTTCCTGGAGAGATAACTGACTACTCTTGCACACCCTGTAGGCAGTTCCCCCTACCATGAGAGTTACCCAATTAGAAAAGGTAGCAAGAAAATTGCCTAACTTTAGCTGAAGTGATCAATGACCCTTCATCAGCTCTGGGAGGCATTCAGGTCACCTTTAACTCACTGGCCAGGGTGGTTATAGATAAAAGAATTGACCTGGATTTCCTCCTTGATGAACAAGGCAAAGTCTGTGTAATCACTAACATATCCTGCTGTACATGAACTAATACCTCATGTCAAGTCAACAGAAAAACTAAAGGAGAAAGCCACTTGGCATTTTAAGGTAGACTGATGGTTTATAGGATTTGTTCAACTGACTGGACCTGAGACCTTGGGAGCATGGCTGAGGTCAAGCCTACAGGTCAGCCTCTCCCTCCTTCTTGGAGTCTTGTTGACAGTAGTGTTAATTAAATATTAGATGGGACAAACTGAACAGATTAGATAACAGCCTCTATCAATCAAATCAATCAGAGTAATTGTTGCCTCTGAAACAAAGTTGTATTTCCTAAATTCAGGATTCCTCTCCTGAAACACAACCCACAGCCACAGGCCTTATTCACATCATACTGTAGAACTGGAACACAGGGAAATGGTATAAGAGAATGTTGATACTCTGCTACTGCTATTGCTGTAAGTGATAAAGTCCTCTGTCTCTGACTAGGAGGTCTCCTGCTATCAACCATAAAACTGTGGCAGACTAACATGCTAGCTTATGATCTCAGACCACTGCCATTGACGTTCTGGTCACTCTCCAGCCAAGAGGCCAGAGAGACTGGATCAAGAGCACACCATAGGTTAGGAAAGGCACAGCATGCGGCCAATGCAGACCTGAGGACACATGCACAAGGAAAGCTAAATATCCACCCCAAAGATTAGGATTCTCATCCTCTGATTCCTTTCCTGACAAAAATTGACCACAATCCAATCAGTCCTATAACCAATATCAAGAGTTTCAACAAACTTTAAAAAATCTAGATAATGCTTTCAATGCCCTAACAGAGTATGGTCCAAGCAAGAGAAGAGGGAAGAGATACATAAAAAGGAAAAGGAAAATAAAAGAGGAGAGAAATGAAAATAACAGATAAAATGAAAGTATGGCAGACACTTGAAATTGATTTTCCCTCACCTATCCCAACCCTCCTCTACCAAGCAAGAATGGGCCAGCATGAGGGGGCAATCACACACATAAAGACTGGACCTTGTGAGGGAGGGTTTGGTTCTCCTAGGGCAGTTATGGCAGAAGTTCTACTGTCTGTCCCTAGTGCCTCGGGGCTGGCCAGAGGACTGTGTGGGGAGTGGTGTTTCCATTAGAACACTGATGGTGTGATATGCTGTCTCTTCTTCTGCATTACTTTTGGCTATATACTATCCACACATAGTTCCTGGCTGGCCAGATTCTGTAAAATAACCACTACTTTTTCCTGCTTAAATTACCTACAGTGAATTATGTTGCTTGCAGCTGAAAAATCCTATCTGATACACTTGAGAAGAAAAAAGAAAGTGCTGTACATTTATGTTAAGTCTGATATTTATATTTGTACATTCTTTCCTGATATTAAGATTCTCTAAGGCCTGAAAATAACTAAGTTATTTCAGGTACACAGTTTTTCACTTTCTTATTATATTAAATGGGGGGGTGAGTATGCTTAATTATATCATAATCAGAGGCAGTCAAATTATCTTTGTTATTTTGACCAGATGATCAAAAATATCTAACAATCCTCCTTAAAAAGTACTTTGTTATAAATATACTTTGCAATAAAAGGACAAATGAATTTTTTTAAAAACATATTTTCCTATCTCCCCTTCTCTTCAATTTAAAAGCAAGCAAGTGGTTTCTATTTATTCAGTGACAAACAAGTTTTATTTTTAATTTGGTGATTTGCTAATATCACCTAGACTAGTACATTTTAATAAATGCAAATTATATCGCTAATAGAATAAAATGGGCACTCAGTGCAACAGCTGCATTGGAAAATAGATAACTCACTAGATTTAAAATATACTTTGTGAAAATTTCAGAAATACCCAGAAAGGAAAGTATTTTTAATAGTACTTAATGTTGCTTGATAATTTTAAAGGAAATAGAGCATTATCAGCAATCTCAGAAAAGAGAATCTACTTTACTTTTTTCCTCTTTTTTTTTTTTTCTACTTTTTCTTTTCTTTTGCCTAAGTTAGCTAACAACAAAGGTAACTTTTAATCTTAAACTTGCCATCTGCTAGGCTATTTCACAAACTTGGCTTAGTAATAAAGAGTAAAAATCCAAAACACGATGCTTGTTTGAGAAGAGAAAATAAGAATATAGAGCAATTCTTCCTATTGTCCATTCCTAATCAAGAACACGCAAATTTAACCTAATCTTCAGAAAAATCAGAAAGAAATCAATTAAAATGATACTAAAATAATCTTTCACTTCTCAATGACAAGTTTAAGAACTATGTTATATACTACTATCCATAACAGAAAATGTAATTATCTACAACCAAAGCAATTTGCTTCAAATAAGGAAAAGCAATCAGCCACCTATAACTTGGCAAAAAAATTCTCAATATTTGAAATAAATCCATGGTTTCCACAACTAAAAGGAAGGTTTTGCTGCTATAATCCTCCTTCCCACTTCATATTCCCTTAATATTAAATATGGCCAATGAACAGAAAATAAAAAGATAATCATTTCCACAAATGTTTATAGCAGCATTACCAAGAAGTGGAAACAACCCAAATATCCATCAACTGATAAGTGGATAAACAAAATGTTGTATATCCATACAGTGGAATATTATCTGACAATAAAAAGAAATGAAGTACCAGGCGATGACTGCACAATTCTGTGATGAAACTGAGAGCCACTGAGTGGACACTTTGGATGGATTGTACAAGGCATGCGATGTACAACACAGTGAACCAAGTGGTGGATGATGGACTGTAGTTAAAGTACAAATATGAGTGTTCTCTCATGAACTATAACAAATGTACAAATACATGGAGTTAATAATAGGTGGGTATATGAAAAAAATACACCAAGTGTAAGCTATGGACCATAGTTAGTAGTAGTATTTTGATGATGTTCTTTCATAATCTGTAAGAAATGTTCCACAACAATGTAAGGTATTGGTAGAGGGATGATGTATGGGAATTCTGCACGTTATGCGTGATTGTTTTGTAAGCTCACAACTTCCCTAATAAAAAACACATATATTAAAAAAGAAGAAAATGAAGTACTGATACATGTCACAATATGGATGGACCTTGAAAACACTATTCTACAAAAAAGAAGCCAGTCACAAAAGATAACATATCATTCCATTTATATGAAATATCCAGAATAGCAAGAAATAGCAGAATAGATAGAAAGTAGGTTAGTGGTTGCCTAAGACTGGGCATGGGGGGATTGGGAGGGTGATGGCTAAGGGTTATGGGGATTCTTTGTGGGATGATGAAATTGTTCTAAAATTGATTGTTGTGATGGTTACACAACTTGGTGAACACATAATAAAACACTGAATTGTACAATTTAAATGGGTAAATCATATGATATGTGAAATATACCTCAATAGAGAGCTATTTCCTACTGGATAAATTATATGAGTAAATTTAATTGGGTATGGGTAAATTATATGATATGGGAAAATTATATGATATGGGAAATATACCTCAATAGAGAGCTACTAAAATATTTCAAAACCTTATCACATCTTTATATAGACAGATATAGATATATAGACATACATATATATTAAAAATTTTCAAGTCATTATAAGACTTCTATAGAAGATTAATCTACAAAATCCCCAATGTTCAACTGATAGTTCTCTTTCAGAGAATTCTATAGATATTTACTGGCTAAATATAAATTTATCATAACAATAGAATAGAAATGTGCTTCCATAAAATAGCACCTTTAGTAAAATTAGAATAACTATGCATAAAAGAAATTACTAAATTTACCCAAGAATTCTTTAAGTTAATGTAGTTTGCTCTCAAGTTAAAATGGCAGTCAATAAAATTTTAAAAAGATTAAAGTCAATCATATCTTTTATCTAAATAAAAATCAGCTTTGCTCCCAGCAAGTTGTTCCTCATCCCTCCCCTCAAGCTTAAAACTTTAAGTAATGTATTGCTGTTGTAAACAAAAAAATGGGACCCCAGTTTTCAACTTGAGCAGTCTTTCCTTAAATACCAAGATTTTTTTAAAAACTTTTGTTCTGTGGTAATTTAAATTCATGGGAATTAAAGAAAAAAAAAATGAACAGGTACATTTCACCCAGTATCCCCCAGTGGTAAAATGTTGCATAATTATAATAAAATACCAAAACCAGGAAATTGAAATTGGTGCAATTCAAAGTGCTTATTCAGATTTTATCAGTTTGAGCTGTACTCACTTGTGAGTGTGATATGTACAGTTCTACACAATTTTATCACGTGGGTAGATTAAGGTAACCACGGCCACAATCAAGATACAGAACTGTTACATCACACAAGACCCCTTCCTGCTATTCATTTATAGCCACACCCAACCCCTTCTTCCAAGCCTCCAATCCAACCTTTGGCAACAACTAATCTGTTCTTTACAATTTTGTTATTTCAATAGTGTTATATCAATGAAATCATATAGTATGAAACCTTTGGGAACTGGCTTTTTTCTACCCAGGATAATTGTCTGGAGATTTATCCAAATTGTTGAATGTATCAGTAGGTTGTTCTTTTTTATTGTTTCGTATTCTATGGTATGAATATACCACAGTTTGTTTAACCATTCTTGAAGGACATTTGGGTTTTTCCAGTTTGGTGCATTTACCAATAAAGCTGCTATAAAGATTTATGTATAGGTTTTTGTGTGAACATGAGTTTTCATTTTTCTGAGATTAATGCCCAAAAGGATAATTGCTGAGTTTCATGGTAAAAGAGCAATTTTTATATCAACATTAGAAATACTTATGAAGAAATGAAGCTCACTGTTCACCTTTAATCACCACTTTCCATTAACTTTGATTTTCTAATTTAACAAAATAGCTTTTTAAAGCAACCATTTACTGATCATGTATACTAATAGGCAAAGTGCTTTAAACACATCCTATGTAATCCCTGCATCAACAATTAGCATATAATAACATTATCCCCAATCTACAATGGAAGAAACTGAGGCATAGCAGAGATTCAGGAACTAGTCCATAGCCAAAAGCTAGGATGTGTGGAGCTAGGACTTAAATCTAAGATTGGCTGACTCAGAAGTCCACCTCTTTAATCACAAAAAGAAGCTACATGGGAGCAGATGTGGCTCAAGCAGTTGAGTGCCCACCTCCCACATGGGAGGTCCCAGGTTCGGTTCTGGTGCCTTCTAAAGAAAATAAACAACGAGCAGACAATAAGTAAAAACAAGCAGACAATGAGCAAAAACAATAAGCAAACAACAGTAAAAACAAATGAGCAGGGAGTGGAGGTTGCTCAAGCAGTTGAGTGCCCACCTCCCACAGGGGAGGGCCCAGGTTTGGTTCCTGGTGCCTCCTAAAGAAAACAAAACAGACAAGGAGCAAAAACAATGAGCAGACAACAAGCAAAAACAATGAGCAGACAAGGAGCCAAAAACAAACAAACAAACAAAAACAATGAGCAGACAATGAGAAAAAACAACAAGCAATGAGCAAACAGATGGGGGAGCCAACTCAGGGGAGCTGATGCGGCTCAGTAGTTGAATGCCAGCCTCCCATATACAAGGTCCCAGTACCTCAAAAAAAAAAAAAAAAAAAAAAAAAAAGAAAAAGAAGCTACCTCCCGCTCTTATAATGTGTGATTAGAAAAAAATTATATGTTAATACAAAAAAAAAGTCTTCATTTAAGGAATAAAATATGCGTGTGACTATTATATTTCGCAAATGGAATTTTTTATATTGGACATGATCTCTAATTCAATATGCTGCCAAATAACCGAAATTAATCTAATAACCTACCACTATTCACTCAAAGGTTGTATAAGTAAAAGCTAAAATTAATAAAGGAAGAAAATTCAGATAAATTGTTCAACTTTTCCTTACAAAGTTTCCTTTAGGTTTATTCTTCGTTAGTCTTGAGATAGGAAGCCTGGGGTCAAATGAAAAAGGAATTGGTAAAAATACAAGATGACGTCAGACCAATAAGTCAAGGGAAAAATATGAAGAAATTGAGAGAAAGGGAAGAGAATCATTCAAGGGAAAAATATGGAGAAATAAAGAGAAAAGGAATAGAAAAGGGAAGGAAGGAAGGGGGAAGAGATGGGAGAGAAAGAATAAACAAAAGTATAGGGAACAGAGAAGAAAGGAGGAGAAGGAAAGGAAAGGAAATGACGGGATGTAGGGAAAAATGGAGAGGGTTATGTGAATGCAAAGGCCCTAGCACACCAAACAACCTGAGGAAGAAGGCCTGTGGCAGACATGGAGGACACATCCCTCACCCACTCCAATGCCCTCTGACAAGGCCAGAGTAAGTGAGCAGGGCTCCTTTCCAGAGGCTCCAGAAACCATGCAACAGGGACCATATACTCAGGTTGTCACTACTCCTTTCTGCAGAGTGAAACAAACTGCAAGAACAAGGTCCTTCACTAGCCATTCACAAATGTGTTATTGGAAAGGTAATAATATATTACTTTGACAGTCCCCAACACCTTATGATGTTTCTTCAAATTCCATTTGCTTAATATATTTTTTTATTTAACACTTAGATTTGCATTCCTATCAGAACTAGTCATAATATAATGGAAGTTCAAAGCAGAGATTTAAATTATTTTTTAACTTTTTGCTGTTAAGTATGAAATAGATTCACTTCATAGCTATTAGTACATTGGTTTCCAAATTTTGCTGCACATTAGAATCACCTGGGGATCTTTTAAAACTCCCAATGGCCAGATCACAATCCACACCAATTAAATAAAAATGTCTGGAGGTGGGAGTCAGCCATGAACATTTTTTCAAAGATGCCTCGATTTGATTCCAGTCTGCAGCAAAGTTTAGAAACCACTGTACTAGCGATGATCATACATGCACCAATACAAATGTCTCTTTTTTAAAGAAAAAGGTGAAATCAGAAGAATATGAATTATGATGGACAACCACCATACCAAGTGATCGAGAGAGTCTACAACTGCAAGCAAGAAAGTCCCATCCATTAGCTGTATGGGACTGAAGCCCCTTTCAATTAGAGGTGGAGTGGGCATCACCATCCCAGAATCCTCAGGACTGGGGAATGAACTATGGACTAGAGTAGAACTGGTATTCTACTATAGACATATTGTGATTCTAGCAATATGCAATATGCCACTGATGTGGAGGCAGTGGCCACTGGAGGTTCTGAGGTCAGGGAGAGGGAAAACAGGTGTTATATGGAGGGCATTTTCGGGACTTGGGAATTGTCCTGAATGACATTGAAACGACAGATACAGGCCATTATATATCTTGCCATAACCTACATAATTGTGTGGGAGAGAATGTGAACTACAAGGTAAACTATAATCCTTGTTTCGTGGCAATGCTCCAAAACGTTTTCATCAAGTGTAACGGGCATACCACACTAATGAAGGAGGTTGTTAATGTGAGTAAATGAGGGCAGTGTGGGGAGCAGGGCATATGGGAATGCGCTATATTTTTTATGTAACATTTATGTAATCTAAATAACTTTAAAAAAAAAAAAAAAAAAAAGAATATAAATGATTTAGCTCTGTTATAATGTTTATGCCTAAATGTGAATTTTTGGCAGCACTTAAAAAGTTTTGTAAATCTATATCCAAGTGGATGGGTTAATCTCATTATTACTCATATAAACTCAACTTTTCAAAGTAAAAAAAATTAAAACAATGAGATGCCATAATTTGCCTCATTGGAAAAACCTCTTAAAAATTATAAGAATCGATTAACAAAACTAACACAAAATAAACAGGCCATAGGACCAGGAATATATATTTCACAGGGAAACCTGGCAATTTAACATCTAGGAAAGAAATCTAAGGAAATAATCATGAGGGTATGCCAAGATGTATCTGCAAAATAAATTAGGATATAATATAAATTGGAATTCCAGTCATTAAATATAATGCTCTAATAGTTAATGTAGTGTATAAAAATAAGCCAATCACAAAAGTTACAAAACAATATGTTTGATATGCCATTTAAAACTAGATTTTATATACACGAAACCTACTTGCAATTGAACCGAATTGTGCCGAAGACCTTCCACAATAGATGAAAATCTGTCAATTTTTCTTTCTTCTCCAGCTGATGTTAAAGCATCCAAAACTTCTTCAAGGCTATTGGAAATTTTGAGTCTATTAACTGAATTGCAAAATAGCAAGTACCACAAATGTCATAATACAATTGCTTGATCCTACTAACAGAGTAACTACTCCAAGTCAACCAATAACATTTTAGAAGCCCCTTACTGAGTACAGAGTATATATTGCACACTGTTGTAAGCACATTACACATTTTAATTCATTTAATCTTCAAGCACTTATATAGATAGTGCTAAGTACACATCAAGAACTATTCTTACCACTTTACAAGTATTAACTCATTCTAATATGCATAACAAGTCTATGAGGTAGAAACTATTATTATTACACATTATAGATTAGGAAATTGAGGCAGAAAAAAGTTAAGCAACTTCTCCAAGATCTGCCTCTATTAAATGGTGGAGCAAGTATTTGAAACCAGACAGTCTGTGTAGTGAGCCTTAGAGAAATGTTCTTAACCACTAAACTCCACTGCCCTCAAGTTTAAATAAGTGAAGATTTGAGATTGCTAAAAAATAAAATCATGAGATATTATAGTCAAATCTAAAACATAATAATTATGCAAGGCCTATATTTCTTCCTCTTTGAAAAATAGTTGTAAACTATCCTCATAATTCTTGATATAAAGAGAATACTATTATGGATTATGTTAGGGCATTATATGTTCCTTATATTTTCAGACTTTACTAAGTGTAAAAATGTATTAGCCTATAAATGTTTTTCAAATAAGTACATTTCCTTCACGGCACGTCTTTTCAACTACTCCTATCATTTAACCTCTTATTTCCAAAGTATTATAGTATGCCATGGAAAGAAGAATACTGTGACTAGTACCTAGCATACTGAAGAAGTTCACATAATTTGTGGACATGGAGATGGAATTCTCAAAGTTATTTATATCATAAAAGACACCTAGTCTGGAGTCAAGAGAAATAATAAAAATAATATAGAGGAGGAAGAAGAGAAAAGAGAAAAAAAGGAGCAAAAAGAGAAAGAGGATAAAGAAAGAAGGGAAAGATGAGAAGGAAGAAGAGGGGAAAGAATGAAGGAAGGGAAGGAGAAGGGGATACAGAAGGAAGAGAAAGGAAGAAGACACAAGAGGAAAGTAGAAAATCAAGAGAGAGGGGAGGAGAGGAAAGGATGAGAAGGAGGAGGGAAAAGGAAGGAAGAGGAGGGAAAGGAGAAGGCAGGAGCATGGGAAGTATCTTATGTAGGTATCAAGATTATATTCACTCTTAGGTTTCTACACCAAAACTAATATGGCCTTTTTAAAATGGGAAAAATAAAGTGATGAATCTGTACCCCTGGCTTTGCACACTGGGGACTGGAACCAGCCAAGCCTCTTCCATAGATACACACTATAGGATCAGAGGAGGGCACAGGGCCCAGCCTGAATGTTGCCCATAACTCTCCAACTAGGGCTGTCAAACTGAGTGGCTCAACTCTCACCAGTTAAGAGAGATCACCACAAGGCTGATGTTCAAATGTGGGTGGGAGTTCTATTTTATGAGGCTCTGCCTATCTGAGTAGGATATTGCTATTCTTTTGGTTGTTCAGTTTTTATGTTTTTAATCCTTTTTAAAAAAGTTCTAATTTTTCTCTTGTAATTAGAACCCGAATCTCCTTTAAAAAGAAAACAGGTTTTTCTTTATCGTTATCTTTTAATATGTATTAGTCATTTAGGTACAGTCCTTACAAATGTGGCTAGTGTCTTAAAAGTTTAAAGTTTTAGCATGTACTTTATGGTCAAGGACTATGTACTCTCAATCAGGAAAGTACTATTACATGTATCACTTCCAAAATCTGCCTTGTATATAGATTTTCAAATAGTATGAAGTTTACTTTCACATGGGGACATACCTGAACTATAGTTTGAATTAATTCTATCTGAAAAACAAAAGAACATAAAAAATAGAACCTAACTGTATATTTTCCAAAGTATTCATGTGGAAATTTAATTTAGGGTTTGAGTACAAATACACATGATGATAAAATCAGTTTTTCATAGAGAAGTATTTTAAATCATAACCACTATATTGATTAAGAGAAATAATTATTACTCGATCATTTCTATTTGGCCAATAATATTTTAAGAATCTAAATATCCTGCATAAATATACTTCAACATTTATTTAAAGTAAATTCTAGTCTAGAATAGACTAGATAAGAAAAACATTATAAGAATCAGACGATTAAATTATTATATAATTAGAGAACTAAATTGAGAACACTTACATGCTTTCCTCTCCTACAATGC